>NDGN011466135.1:0-17291 GCA_002564285.1 Tympanoctomys barrerae
AACCAGGGATTGAACTCAGGTTCTTGCGCTTGCCAGGGAAGTGCTTATTCCACTGAGCCATCTTCCCGGCCCCCCTTACACTGTAAATTTTATTGTCATTCAAAAAATACTTGTTGCTCTTTCCTGGGGAGGAATAAAATATTCTCAGTCTGGTCACAGAATAAAATATTCTCAGTCTGGTCACAGAATAAAATATTCTCAGTCTGGTCACAGAAGTTGGCAGCAAGACTTACCCTGGCTTGAAAGGTGACAGGAAACACGTATGGCATTTCCTCCAACATTGTTGCAGACAGAGCTAAGGCGATCTATAGCAAAGAAGAAAAATCTTTGTGGTACCTATGGGAGAAGTGGGGGCTCCTTGTTCCCACAGCATAATCCAACCTATGCTGAGTGATGGGGAGGCCAGAGATCTGAGGCAAAGAGGAGAAGTAAAAAGCACACACAAAGAGCACCCGGGATTACCACTGAGTCACAAACCAGGATTAAACCCTGAAGGTACATCAGTAAAGGTGTTGAGGCTGCCGGGAGATGTCAACCTAAGATTCAGTAGGGGTTGAGGATTTTGTATATTAAACTCAGTTAAAGAGTAACTGTTCAAAGAGAAGGAACCACATGGATGCGAGAAAGGAGAAGAGAAAGAAAAGGAAGGGAGGATGGAATATATGTGTATACACGGAGGACAGCTTGCGTAACTGTGCTGCAGGTCACTGCCCGTCTGTGGAAAGGAACAGCTCCTGCCTAATTCCCTTCTCGTTCTCTTTCACTTTCTTAAAATAATTTTGCATGCTTGTGTATAGTAGTCTGAGCAACTAATTTGAAGACAATATGCAATATAACAACCACTGTTGAATTCCTATTATTTGTTTAGTCAAATTCTATATTGATTCTAATTTTATTTTACTATTTTTTATTCTCCTTTAAAAAAATAAAAAGGTTAGAGGAAAAAAGTCCCTAGTTTCACCCATCTGGGATGTGGACCTAGCGGCTCACAGCCTCCGCTGGCTTCACCCCTCCCTTGGTGTTGTGGTGTGTGGAAAACTACTTTCCACAAACTGCCTGGGAAACTGTATGGCGCGCTGAAAGTGGTCTTATGTGAATAATAATAATAATAATAATAATAATAACTATACTTCTCATGAGAAAGAAAATAATATGGGAGGTGATCATCTACAGCTGGGAGGAAAAGGACAGGAGGGCTCAGGGCAGCTGTGGTGCCCTGTGGGTCAGGGAAGCTGCTCTTGAGACTCATGCCAGGAATTGGCAGGGGCGTTACACGCGGGCCACTGTTCGCAGGCAGCGAGTCGCTGTGGCTACAAGGCAATGTGCACCGGGCACAGACTTGGTGCACAATGACACTGAAGCTATCGGGAAAACTTGGAGAAACAAGCTTCCCAGGCGAATGTTTTGGTGCCTGTGGGAAGCCAGAAGCCGCGGAGTGCTGCTGAGAAGCACACAGCAGTGTCAGCGCCGTGCTTCGTGGAGGCTTGCGTGAGTGGGCCTGGGGCCTAGAGGCGACCCCAGCAGCCATCCGTCAGTGTCCCGTGTGGGGGAAGGGCAAGAGGAACAGCCGGCTGGGCCAGGCACAGGGCAGCCCTGCCTCAAGGAAGATGCTTGGGAGCCCGGTTGGCCGGGGAGAGAAAGTTGGTAGGCTTTCCCCTGATGTCACACGGTTGCCAACTTTCCAAATATCAGCCTATGCATAGACGCCTCCTGTTAACTTCCCCCAGCCGAAGGACAAGTTTTTAAAGTCACAGGAGAAAAGTGAAGTCGATAGTGCAGGTACATACAAAAAGTTAAGCCCCTACCTGTCGCCATTAAAGCCGTTGTAAGTTTTAAAAGACACAGCTGAGAACCTGCTTCTGGGCAACACAAGCAAGGTTTAGCACATAAAATACCAAAATGAAAAGGCAAGGACAATAAGAGGAAAGAACAATGAAATAAATTTGAGATAACTTACAAAATTATATCCAGAGGGAAATTTATAGGTGAGACTGAGTTAAATGAATAAATTTTGAAAAACATATTATGGGCCAGGGAGATAGCGTGGTGGTCTAAGGACCTGCCTGGCAAGTGCACGGGCCCAGGTTTGATTCCCAGTACCGCACCTGGGCAAAGCCCAGTGCTGTGCTGGCCACCAAGACGGGGCATGGTGGCACCCCCGGGGAGGATGAGACAGAAGGAACAGCCCGAGTCTGAGCTGTGCAGTGAGACCCTGTACCAAATAAATAAGTAAGCGATTAAATAACATTTTCATGAAAATTGGCAAAAGTTGAGAGGCGCTGTGTACCACGCTTGCAAGGTGTGAGAGGTGTTTTTATAAAATGCTGATAAGGCACCTCGGGATGATTATTTTGCAGCGTCATTTGGCACTACGCACAGTCATCATCCTTATTAGTCATCTTTTGGCGGGTTTATCTGAAGGAAGTGTGTCTAAATATAGCTCAAAAACTCTGATAAAAGGTATTTATAGCTCTGTAAAAGTGGAAATCACTTTCATCTATAGCACCCAAGACAGTATTTACAAACTATAGATTTTATTTGTGTATAGTTGATGGCAAACTGGAATTTTACCTTGTGTTTATACGTAACTTGTGACAATGACGACAGCATATTACATGAATTTGATCAAAATTCACAAAAGAAACCATATCCGGGCATGCAGGAAAAAACAGGTAGAAACTTCGAGACCCGCCATTAAGGGCTGTGCTTACTAAGTGATTTCTTTTACCTTTTATGTAGTTCTGACTGGTAATGTGGTTGATAATGAAGCCGGAAGCTGGGGGACAAGACGGCGCATCTGTTGTAATTTAGGTGATGGCCTCGTGTGTGAGCCTGCTCCCTCCAGCAAGGAGCGCAGGACAGAGGCAGAAGGGACCCGAGAATGGCTCCCAGAAGTGCATGCTGCTGGGGAGCCGCGGGAACAGCCCCTGTGGATGCCGAGTAGGAGGAGATGGGCCGCAGGGCTGCAGTCTCAGGGAGAGCAAGCCTTCCAGCTGGGAGGGGGACCACAGGAGCCCAGGAGGAGGGTCATCCCAGAGACCGGGCTGACCAGCGTGCAGGAGGCATGGGCTGGGAGAACTGCAGCAGCGATGGGGGTGCTGGGCTGGAGAGAGGGAAGGGAAGCTGCCCTTGCTCCAGCCGGGAAAGCCATAGGAATGGCTTATAAAGAGCACATTAAATGCGGATTCCAATCAAGCTCTTTCTCCTTCTCCGTGGACACTCCCGAGAACGTGGGCAGTACTTCCGTCAGGCCCCCTTCGTGCCCTCCGTGTGGCCAGTGCGAGCGTGGCCGTGGACACTGCTGCTCTGTCGCTGGACCCGCATTCCTGCCCTCCCTCTGGGTCTTAGG
Source organism: Tympanoctomys barrerae (assembly GCA_002564285.1). Lineage (NCBI taxonomy): Eukaryota > Metazoa > Chordata > Mammalia > Rodentia > Octodontidae > Tympanoctomys > Tympanoctomys barrerae. Next base: position 3,350 of record NDGN011466135.1, read on the forward strand.
CTGCCCTGGAGCCATCTCACTTGGCCTAGGGCAGTGATGGCAAATGTCTTAGACACCGAGTGCCCAAACAGCAACCCCAAACTTGCTCACTTATCACAAAGTGTGGGTCCTCCAATTCAACCTCAGTACTGGGGGGTTATTGTAGAAAACCACCGTTACTGGACGCATGGCTGTCGGGGCACCTGGGCTCACGCACCATGGGCTGGCCACCTCTGGGCTCAGGCCAGCCTCTGTTCTCCAATACCCTTGGGCCAGGACATTCTAGAGCCAAAACCCTCCTGCTGAGAAGGGAACGGTCACATCGCGAGTGGAAAAGAAACAAGCTTCTTGGCATTACTCTGAATCCCAACCTAAAAATGCCCCCGCGGCTTCCCTAGGCACAGCTCTGCACTGAGGAGGTACCCTAGAAGGACACATTGATCATTTCCTTTTGCAAATTCACAGAAATGCACCCCCTCCCTACTCTACTGCAGGCACCTCCAGGCAGGCAGAACCCCCCTGTGGCTCTAGGACACCTCTCGGGGCTGGACGCCTCACCTGTGAGCCACTGACCTGCCCCCCCAGGGCCCAGCCAGCTCTGCTCTGCTGTGTCCTCCCTCGCGCTGACCCTGTCTCTCTACCACAGGTGCCTATCCTCGACTCTCGCTGAGTTTTCGGTTGAAGAGAAACATCGGCTACTTCATTCTGCAGACGTACATGCCCTCTATACTGATCACGATCCTCTCCTGGGTGTCCTTCTGGATCAACTATGACGCGTCTGCAGCTCGAGTCGCCCTTGGTATGTGGTGCTCTCAGGTGCTACCTAAATGTGAAGTGACCGTATCGTTACAGCATCAAGGAAGTTTAAAGGTTCAACTACAATTTTCTGACACTGTGACACCAGCCTTGCCCACGCGGTCACTTTTTATCTTGAAACACTAATTTCATGCACAATTCCCTTGATGTGTTAATGTAATTATAAGGCTCAAATGTGAATTTCCATGCCCAGGAGAAGGAAAATATGCTTGCACTATATTTGCATAACACGACCATTTTTGACACTAATTTTAAAGCAACAATTAACATCGCCTGCTCAAAATTATCACATGGCCCAGAAAAAGGATTTGATTAATTATGCATTCTTCTTCTTAAGTCAGAAAAATAGTCAAGTCTTGCAGAATATAATTGGAATTACACAATTTCACAAGCATTAAAATAGGCCATTCGATTCTGAGGAGTTCCAGAGCACCGTAGTCATCCTGGCTGACCACTGCTTGCTTGGCGGCTGGATTATCAGCTGATGAGCAATGGATCTTATACATTTTTTAAATATCTCATTATGAAGGGAAGGCTTATATTTTCAGGAAAATCATCTAGCTAATTATTATCTAGCTGCACAAGTGAAATAGTAACTTGAATACATTTTAGGTAAGCACAGAGGTCATGAGTAATCCCAGTGCATGCATCCTCAGGTTGATTTTGGCCCCTAAAACTGTCATCGACAATAGGTACCCTAAAAATTGATGCAGAAGCATGGGCCACGTGCTCGCTTGTAAAGCACGTCCTCTTGTCTTCTGTTCTCTGCTACCAACTTTTCCCAAGACTTTACTTTTTTTCTCAAAGAATGTGTGTGTGTGTGTGTGTGTGTGTCCAGTTTACATCTGAATGTGCAACTTTCATACTTATCTCCAAGATTAGATTCTTTCAGGAAATAATACACAACTATCAGGTGAGGGAAAAGCCATCAAGTGGCTCTTGCTAAAGACACAGGCGATTAAAAAAGGACTCAGAAGAGCAGCGCATCAGAGCCAGGGGATTCCGCATTGCCGGGCACTTCTCCTTGTTAGTGGGTATCTGCAGTGTGTGAGGCTTACATCCTTCGTTGGNGGCAGCACTTGCACGTAACACACCTGAAGCCCATTTTCCACCTACTGTGCTTCCCTCCCTTGCTTCCCACGGAGCTGAGAGAAATCCATCCCCTAATTCCTCTTGTGCAGCTTTATTTTATTCTTTATTTATAATTTGGGTTCTCATGTAAGAGAAAGCATGTGACTCTTAAGCCTGTGCATCTGATTAATTCACTTAACACTGTGATCCCAACGTGTATCTCATCTTTCTTGAGTGAATAAGGAAAATGCAGTATTTACGGACGACAGAGTACCACTGTGCTGTAAGGGAAGATCTACTCCAGTCATTTGTAGGAAAAGGAACACAGAACAATTAAGAGCTACAAAACATGTATGACTAAGATCTGCAGTTTGTGGCACTGTTACACTATTTCAAGAAAAATAAGATAAATAAATGCAAAAAAATTAAAGTAAATAAATAAACACAGTGTTCTTGGAGCCATCCCTAAACCTGTGCAAATGAGGCTGAAGATGAGATGCTGTGAGCTTTGGGGGGAACACGCCATGGGAAACTTGTCATTAGTGAGGTCATTAGAGAAGTGGGGTGCTGAGCATCCACGAGGGCTGGATCTCCCAGCTCCTCCAAGTTCTGTACGTCCCTGATTGTAAAGTGTTATCCTCTGCTAAGGAAGCAGATCCTCTGTCTCCAGTGGTTCGTGTTCAGCCCAGCCTCATGGCAGTGTCTGCAAGGAGACTCCACTTTTTCTTAGCACCAGCATTTTTATGATGAGCTTCAACCACCTGTGTTGCTGTGCTGCAGGCGAGAACTCACCTGGCCAGAACTGCTGCAGTCTACGCTGGGCACAGCCAGGCCCCAGTCCTCGTCAAAGGCCTGGAGCGGGTGGGGGCAGAAGAGGTGGTCACGCCCGAGAGTCAGCTGAATGGGGGCAGGCAGTCGGGAAGCAGCGGCAGCCGGATAAGTAGCCCTGGTCTGCCCAGACCAGAATCCAGCGGCCTCTGTCCAAGTGTGACAGGGCAGCCTCCTTGTCAGCCCCCCATCAGTGGGAGACCTGGATCAGGCTGATGCGGCATCTTGTCTTTAGAGGGCCGTCCTCAAAACCCTGAAATCTAGTGATGGATAAAAAATGTCAGTTAGACTTCATTATTTGTCTCAGGAGGAAGAAAAATACAGTATTCTGATTACAGGACGCAAATAAATGATATTGCTTCTTTCATAGTCATCTTTACAAATGTAGTTTTCAAATGCACTATTTCATCAGCATAGCTAAATAAGAACTAGGCTGAGGCTAACTAGGCTGGTGAAGAAGCCCGACAGCCTGCTGATCGCAAAGAACCTGAAGCCATTGCACCACCAAGCCACTGTCGTGCAGCAGCGGGCCTTGTGCCCCTGGAGAGGGTGAATTCAAAGCAAGGCCCGCAGCCCCAGCGGCTCCTGAGCGCTCAGCCTCTGAGACGCTGGCCCTAAGGCTGCCTGCCGCCTGTCAGCACTCCCTTGCCACCGAAGGTGTTGTGTCTAGACTTTTCACTAGCAGCAGGCGGCTCAGGCAGAGCTGGGCTTGGGCCTGGGCCTGCTGTCCCGCTGCAGCCCTCCGCGGCGTGGTGACCTGGCACCGGGAGCTTGCAGGCCGGGACACCGTGTTAGTCCGCCTCCCATCGCAACAGTGGATGACCTGTGTGAACGCCGAGTCCCCAAGGCAAGGGACACAGAAAAGCAGCTCACTCCGTTGAAAGTTTTGTAAGCTCAGCAGCGTGTCATGACACCTCCATGGTGTCACGTGGGGCCTCCATGGTGGCCTCACGTGGTCGAAGCCATCACAGTGGTAGAGTATGTGGTAGGGGAAGCTCTGCCGGCAAAGCAGAAACCAGAGGGCACGAGGCTCGGGGCTGCTCTCTTACCAGATTCACTCTGTCAGAGGGATTTACTGTCCCAGGCAGCTCTTGCTGCCTTCCGAAGGTGGTGACCCATGTGGTCTGGAACCTCCCGCCACCACTCCACCCTAGGCTTCCAACACAGGAGCCTTGGGGGACACAAGCAGCAGCAGACACTCACCGTGGACCCTCCGTCCTGACGTCCTTCCCGCGCCTGTGCCCCGGGCCTGCAGCCAGGTCCGACCTGTGCTCCGCAGGGCCGCAGCCCCTGCTGGCTGAGAGCAGCTGGGATTCGGGGCCCTGCCTTCTCCATGAGGGTGAGGCTGAGGCCTGAATACACCAGCCCATTCAAAAGAGCTGCGGGGAAGCGCCGACTGACACCAGGCATCCAGGCTCCCAAGTCCTCTGGAAGGGTGAGAAATGGCAGCGGCGATGGCATTTCAGACTTTTGGGTAATGGTGAGAAAGCCTAATTTTGAAGCATTTGTGTGGGGCTTTCACGTTCACTTATAAGCTACAATTATCCCATTGCTGTGCTCAATTTTCAAAAGTCTCCAGGTGCACATGAATGTGATGGTAAAGATGAAGCTTAAAATACTCTGACATCTTAGATTTCTACACTTTCCACAAGCAATTGCGCCTCCCAGTCAGATGTAAAAATAGTTCCAAGAACCCTCAGGCGCTTCCGTGCCGCTTGGCAGCAGCAAGCAGTTCAGGGCTCACAGAGGAGCGCCTTGCTGCAGGCTGGGCTCGCTTCCCTGCCCTCTGCGAGAGCCGACGAGCCGACGAGCTCAGTCTGGGACTGAGGTTGCCACCTCTGAGGACAGAGCAGGAGTCCAGAGGCTTCTAACTCAGCGCTGGACAGACCTAAGGGGTCTTAGGGTGCTGACCTTCTGGGCTTGTATTCATTGGCAGGACAATTAAGGACAGACTCTTTCCTTCAAAGCCTCCTTTTGCCGTGGCAACGAAGAGAAGCGGTTCTGTCCACTGGGCCTGGAAGGCCCACTAAGGAGCATCCAGGGCATGAGTAAGAAGCGGCCCGGGCGCCGCCTGGCTTGCCCACCTCTCACTATGCCAGGAGCGCGTCTCCAGTTACCTCTGTGCCCGGGGAGCAGCCTGCGCTCCGCCCGCCTGTGTCGCTTCTCTGAGCTCCCAGGCTGTGGCCGCGGCACTGATCTTCCCTCCCCTGGCCTCTAGGGCCTTCAGCTATTCAGTGCGGGATTTTGTGCAGCAGGAGCCGTGTCCCTGGTTGTGGGAGAAGGAGCCCCAAAAGGCCACCTTTACCTGGCTAAACACTAAACTCCATAAGGAAACAGTGAGGCCATTCACAAGGCTATGGGACAAATTTGACAAAGTAACAAGAAACAAAGAGCAATGAGCTGATGACCTATTCCAGAGTAGAGTGAGGCTCTGTGACAAAACCACTATTCCTTGTCTGTGGCAGACGTTTCTGAGAGCACAGGCGCTTTCTTATTAGAGCGAGGAGCTTACCTCGTGAGATAATCAGCCTGCAGGGCCCTTACCCGACTGCTCCTTGGAGCTCAGGACTAGACCTTCTGCTTAGCGCTCGGCAGCCTCCCCGCCCCCTTCCCCAGGCCACCTCAAGTGCTGCTTCCGGAAGCTCTCCAGACCCCCGGTGTCAGCTGCTGACTGGACTTGCTTCCCCTTCCCGTTCACAAGCAGCACTTTCCCCTTGTCTCCCTACACTATCTCTTGCTGTCTGACTCCCGCCATCTGCGTTGCCAGGAGGAAGGCCGCGTGCTTCCCCCAAGTGCGGCGGCCTGCTGAGTGGCGCTGTTGCCCACCTGCCGCGCGGTGTGCCCTGCTACATTCCTGTTGCCCAGCAGTGCTCTGTCCATCGCCTCTGAGTGCTGCAAACTATTTGGGGAAAAGGGGGAGAGGAATATAGAGGACAAGGGCAGCAGCGATGCAGTCCTGCTCACCCTCTGCTTATTTCCTAGGGATCACAACTGTGCTGACCATGACCACCATCAACACGCACCTTCGGGAGACTTTACCCAAAATCCCCTACGTCAAAGCCATTGACATGTACCTCATGGGCTGCTTCGTCTTTGTGTTCCTGGCCCTTCTGGAGTACGCCTTTGTCAACTACATTTTCTTTGGAAGAGGCCCTCAAAGGCAGAAGAAGCTTGCTGAGAAGACAGCCAAGGCAAAGAATGACCGCTCCAGGAGCGAAAGCAACCGGGTAGGTCTCCTCTATGCCCTGACATACCCCTGCGCCGAGCTCACGGCACTGCGTGCACCGGTGGGCTTTCTGTGCGACACAGAAGGGCCTGCTGGCTGTAAAGTGAGGTGCTTCCCGAGCAAGTCACTTGGTCCCCATGGAAACACAAGCACAGTTGTTGGAGAAGCTAACATCTTCCCATTTTCTTCTAGAAAGAACAGAACAGGTGGTCCTTGAATGAGTGAAATTCAGGTGGTGGGCACACACTTGTAATTCCAGAACTTGGAGCCAAGAGGGTCACAAGGCTGGGCCCAGCCTGGGCAGCATAGTGAGAGCTTGTCTCAAAATAGAAAGTAAGTAGGGGCTCACGTGTAGATCAGTGTGAAGATCCTGGGTTCAGGTTCCAGGACTGGAAAAGAAATGGATGAAGAAAGAAAGAGAGAGAGAGAGACAGATAGACAGACAGACAGACACAGAGAGAGACACACACAGAGATAAGAGAGAGAAAGAGAGAGAGAGAGAGAGAGAGAGAGAGAGAGACCATGGGATGTGGTGCCCTAACTTGACACAGAAGCATTGAGGCACTTTTCCAAGGTATTTCAATGTTCCTTTATTTGTAAAGTTACCAGTGTGATCATCCAGCCTGTCCCCGCTGTGCATGGAGGCCACGGACGCTTCCCTTGGCCAGCCCTGCTGCCCGCAGTCCTTGGGGCAGCACCCGCAGCATGCAGGGGCAAGCAAGGCAGCGATAGTGGCGAGCTTGGGGTGCTCACACAACTCCCTGTGCTTGCCGGGTTCTGCATGTGTCACCCACAGCTGTGGCCAAGAACACACAGCCTCAGAAAGCCCTGGATGCCCACAGGTGGCCTCGGGCAGTCACACCCTTTCCCCCCACAAGGCTTTGTCACCAGATGCCACTTCAGTTTATTTTTAATAATGGCAAGGTTCTATTGTAATTGTGGACAATGCCTTGAGGAAGTGCTAGCTTCTGTATGATTTTTCTGACCTGTCTTTCCAACTCTTTTATCTCAAGTCTTCAGGAACATACTTCACCTGGCCACAGCTTGGGTTCCACATTCACTTGGTATTTTAGACTCTCTTCATTTAAACTGCGGTCTTTCCCGCCAGTGGGCTTCCTGCACCTTCCTTGCCCTTGCCATTGGGAAGGTTCTGCCCCTCACAAGCCAGTGAGGCGTTCCTGCAGTTTCCTGCCTGGAGCAGCCCGGAATAGGCCCCAGTCACTCATGAATGAATGGGACCCGCTATATGAATGTGCTCAGAAAAACATAAATAGAGTTGGTTAGAGAAGCCCAGGATCTGTGAATAAAATCAGGCTTTCCACAGGCAAAATTATCTTGAATTTCTTCCTGGAAAATATATTCTGCACCATACTGTTCTGTTTTTAAAAAGGTCCGCATCCTACTATGAATTAACAACATGCCTCAGCTATACTGTTGCCACAGGAACTAGAATTCATTGTATCATCATGGCTTCCATGAGAGGCACATGGACATGTACATGCACACACGTGCACAACATATGCATACACATGCACACACACAATGCATGCACACAACACATGTGCATGCATGCACACACGCACACGTGCAGACCTGAACACATGTGCACACACATGCACACCACATACATGTGCACACGCAGCATACAACATATGCACACACATGCACACATGCAGGCCTGAACACATGTACACCAATGCACATACCACATACACGCACCACATGCATAACACAGGCACACAGGCACACATGACACATGCACACACATGCACACACAACATATGGACACATACAACACACACAAACACATGCAGACACACAACACATGCACACACACAGGCACAAATAACACATGCACACACATGCACATGCACACACACAATGCTATCTTTGCAAATTCTTGCAAACTATAGATTTGTTTCCTGCCTTTTAGATGAGACTGCTTAGAACTGTCAAACTGTGGTCTTAGAAAATATCTTTCTGAATATAAAGCATAAAATTTTAAAGAAAAAAGTAAGCTCTTTAACATCCAAGAGAAAATTAGCAGACCTAAGAAAGAATGTATTATAAATTGGATGCAGGGAAATGTTCAGTTGATTCATGAATCTACTGTTATTGTTGATTTTTCTAAAACTTTGTTTCCCTTTTGTCCCAGCAGTTTTGGCAAAGCTTTCCTATGTTCACACTCCTTTAAAAATCTATAACTGTAGACGAGTCGTTTGGGTTTAAAATCAATACACAAATAGCTACATGGACTCAGTGGATTAAAGCGCCTGCTTAGGCAGGGCGTGGTGGCGGGGTCTGATCCCCAGCGTGCAGTGCCGGCCCCACCCCTGGGCACACTGAGGCCATGACTGAGACTGGGTGTGGTGGCGCAAACAGTAATCCTTTGTTTATTCTCCCTGGCACTTGAGAGGCTGAAAACAGGAGGATCACTATGGGTCCGATCTGTGTAGTGAGATCCTGTATTAAAATACATAAAAATAGCTATATGGATACTAATTTTGAAAGCATATTTTGTGTCCTAAAAGATAAGTGTTAAAAATTGTTTCCTTGGCTGGGGCTGGAGCTCAGTTGCAGATGCATGCCCAGCAGGATGAGGCCCCGGGTTCCATCTCCAGCGCCAAAACAATTTTTAAAAACTTTGGCTACACCTGAGAATTCCAATATAATTTTTAGCATAAATGAACCCCCCCAATTTATATCAAAGGAAATGAATGAATTCAAAGTGAAAAAGAACAGAATCACGTGACTCATGCAGGCCAGAAGCGGCAGGCCAGGTTCGCAGTCCTCCAGAACTGTGCGCTCGCTGGCATGCAGTCCTGGGCCTGTGGACTGCTCACAGGCAGGGCCAGCCACGCCTGCACTGCCCCGCAGCTCCTGTCTGCAGCAGGGACTCGATGTCCTTGCCTTTCTGAGACCTCCATCCGTGTTGGGGAAGACAGTGCCTTGGGACAGTGCAGCCACCAAGGAAGGAGCTGAGCCACCAACAGGTGCCTGTGGCAGAGGGTGCATCGATCCCGTGGTACGCTGAGTTTATTTCCTTTCGCTTCCGCAGTTATAGAATATTTTCACTCGGCAGTTGAGCCACGAGTGGTCACAGCGTTCACATACTCACTCAGCTTCCCCTCAGACAGCGGCACCGTGGAAGCCGGATGCCCTCGCTGCTTGTGGCCCGTGCTGGCCGCTTCCCCACCCGGGGGCAGGCTCGAGTTGCAGCACACACAGTAGAGTTACTGGCCTTCTGGAATGCAGTGAGTTGACCAAGCAGATATAAATTTCACCAAGCGTCAGAAAGTGCTCATTCTTGGCAAGGGTTCAGAGCTGCAGACTCAGTATCCTTTTATGAAGAGCCAGACTTCACTGGGCACATTGCAGATTCTTTCTCATTCTTCTAAAACTAGAATCTTTGGCTTAACTGGACTTGGAAGAGAAGTAAAAAATAAATATACCTTGGGCAGTGATGTAGCGACATATGCTAGAGAAAAGAAACAAGAATCCTTGTGTGATATACTGCGGATAAGATGTTTTTAACTTTTGATGGTCTCTACCCATCAAGGTTATAGAGCAGGATGAAAAACTATATTGAAATTGATGATTCTAATTATAGCAGATAGGAGATGGGCCCTTCAAGCTACAAGTATTCATGAAGTAATTTAAAAATTGCAAGTCATCTGTCACTCTGTGAAGTGCACTGCAGCCTTATACGTCATCCACACTATTTCTACTTTACGACTTACATTCCAGAATATGGCAAAAAATTAACATCTGTTATCAAAAAATTGTTTAAAATATTTGGTTTATAAGATTTCAATTTTTAATAATCCTTAGTCCTTTGAGAAAAAAAAAACCTACTGATAATTTTGGCATAAATTCTCTAGATGTTGATTCACATTCAAATGAAATCCAAGTGAATGTAAAATTATAAGCAGCCAAAGTTATTCTATACCAAGGTTTTATTAATTCATTACTCATTTCAATTCTTTTGTGCGCTGTAATATCCATTACCTGAATTTTTGTTTCCTCGTTTTCTCACTCAGAAATAATAATGTAAAATTGTGTTACTTTGAGTCCCACCTCACAGGACCTGTCTCCATTCCTTTTCTCTCATTGCTGGGACAAAATACTTGCTGGCCAAAATCAAGGGAGGAAAGGTTTATTTAGCTCACAGTTCATGGAGGTTTCAGTCCATACTCAGCTGGCTCCAAGGCAGGGTGGCGCGCGGCAGAGGGCAGCCGCTTATGGTGGCGGAAACAGCAGAACAGCAAGAGCAAAGGGAGGAGCAGGGCGAGCAGGCCTCTCTCCCTCCTTATACTGCAGCAGCCTGCTGCCCAGGGCAGGCGGACCGCTCACACCCATAATCCCAGCCTTGGGGCGTGGAGCAGTCACAAACTCTAGAAGGCCACAGCCCCATGGCTGCATGAGGCTTTGGGCCCCCGGTCAGCTAGACACAGACCGTAACAGGACCTTTCCCCTAAGACAGCTACCAGCTGGTCATCGAGGTATAAAGCACCCGGGAGCAGTTCAGTTTTGCAAATTATTAGTGATGTTCATAGAACATCAGGTGTGATCAGCTTAGCTGGACTAAGCTTCTTCCACCAGACTGTGACTCCCACTGCCACACGGCTCGCCACACTGTACTGGGTAAACGGGGCACCACGTCAGAAAAACTTGCTCCAAGTCCTGAAGAAATCAGTTCAACATTCAGTTGATTCACTTCTTGTCTCTTCCTCTCGCCCTTCTCTCTTCGCCTTTGGTGCCTTCCCTCCTTCAAGACCCTGGCGGCCCAGCCACGCACCTGCACCCTGCCTGTGGCTCCCTTTCCCAGAAAGTCCATTTTGTTCCTGTTCTCTCAGCTTTCCCAGCATGCTTTTTGTGCCTGTTTAAAGTCATTTCCCTTCACTGTGTCCCCAGACCTCCCTGCCAGGCGGTGTGCAGTTCCTGGAATCTGCCAAAGCTGCACACTGGGCCTGTGACGTGACACGTGCTTGGGCCAGCTGTGTCCATAGGTGTGTGGTGCGCACTACGTGCTTGGTCCCAGGTGGGCAGCTTCTCCCCCCTGTAGGTCTGAGAAGAGGGCGAGGCTCACAAATGCCTGCTCTTGCAGCTGAGTGAAGCTGAGTCAGTAGAACCATGAAAGGACATCATTCCTTTAAAAGCATCCGTCTCTTTCATTGTTATTTTGTTCCACAATCCTTTAATATATAAAAGGAGCTTTTTATATTTTATTTTTGACAATCAGAAAAGAGATACCATTTTTAAAATGTATTTTAAAGACATGGTCTTTTAAAAAATATAATTGCTGTTCTTCGAAGCTCTCTTCTGCTAGACACCTGGAGCCCTTGGGTTAGGGCACTCACGGAATCATCCTTAGAGGCCTGCCCTAGCCCCAGGCCATGGGCAGGTATATGCTAATGTGTGAGAGGAGCCCCAGGCCACCCATCTGTACCTAAAGAGAGCCCTTGCACATGCCAGCATGGCCCACTAGCTTTTATAGTTCACCGTTTTCTCCTTAAAACCTTAAGTAGCACGGGAAGAACATGTTTTCTAGCATAGGAAGAACTTTAGAGATAATATTTTCCGGGCTTTTTCCTACCTTAAGAAAAACAATTTAGTCACCAGGCATGGTGGTACAAGCCTATAATCCCAGCACTCGGGAGGCTGAGGCAAGAGGATCCTTACAAATTCGAGATCAGCCTGGGCTACAAAGTGAGCTCAAGTCCAGCCTGAACTGCATAGTGAGACCCTGTCTCAAAACAAAACAAAACATGAACAACAATCTAGTTTTCTATAATTTTCAATAAAAATGTAATGAACTGCTTATTACTAAAAAGAATAAATTCATTACTACTTTCTAAAAGTAGTGAACATCCTCCATCTTCAGTTATTCTCTGACTCGGCCTCAGGTCACCGCTCACGGTGTGTCTTCTCCTGTGACGTTTGGTGGGACACGGTCCCCATGCATTGGTGTAAAGTGGGTAGTGAGGCAAACAATCCACGGGGCCCAAGCGGCTGCCTCCCGCCCCGGGCAGCCGGCGTCCTGCCCGTCTGGCTCCCCTTGGGGGCAGCGCTCCCACAGATGCCCCCTTGGCCCCTGCCACTTGCTGGCCAGGACCCCTCCGTTGCGGCTCTTCCTGTTTCCGCGGCCCTGGACTGACTTTAGGCTTCTCCTCCCGCAACTTCCTGTGCCACGGGACACAGTGCAGCTACACAGCCAAGGCGTCGGAGCCTCCTGGGAGCGTGATGCTCAGGGGGGGCTTTTACGTCATGAGCACCACTGGAATTTCCCCTCCAGAGAATAAAAGGTAATGGGGTGACAACAATTGTCTGTCAGCCACTGCTCCTCCAGACATGTCTGGGGAAGGGACCCCAGCACCCAGCATGTGTGGCCCGGGGTCCCCTCGGACCTCTGTCCTACTGCTCCCTTCTGGGGAGCCTGCTCTGGCCCTGAGATCCCTGCTCCGGCCCTGCTGCTCCCGGGGAGCACCCTGAGCACCCTTAAATAGCAGCAAGCGCAGCAGCAGTGCGGCTCCAGCCGCTGACCGGCCTGCTGAGGTGTGGGGTCCACCTGCGGGCTGAGATGGCCTGGGCGGGGCCAGTGCCGAGCGGCTCACCTCGCTCCTTCCCACCCTCGGACTTCGGAGCTGCAGCACCCACCAGGGGCGAGCCAGGCGCACCGCGGCTGCTGCGCACGCAAGCGCGTGCTAGAGGCCTAGAGAGCGCGGGACTGGCTGGCGCTGCGGCGGGGGCGGGATGACGTTATCCCCAGCGCCCGACTTTCCCCCCAGATTTCTCTGCAGGAAATGTGCCTCATGCAGTATGCTCTGACGACCTTGTGCGGCCAGCCTGTGCTCCACAAATGTGCTTCTACTTAGCGCTTCTCCATCTTTTTTTTTTTTTTTTTTTTTTCTGGTATCAGGGATTGAACTCAGGTCCTTGCCCTTGCCCTGCAGGCGCTTACACCACTGAGCTATATCACCGGCCCTTCATCTTCTTATTAGAATGTATGCAGTTGAGATTTCTTGATATCACACCCAGAGTCTCCTGGCCAGCTCTCAGCTGCTCCCTGTCCCTCGGGAGTTCTTTCCGGTTCCAGTCAGAGGCTGGAAGGTGACGCTGGCGGCTCAGCCTGTCCTCTGCAGCGTGCTTCAGCCTCGTCGTCATTTTCTCGGGGACTTGAGTTCACTAGGATCATGTCCCATCGCACTTCATCATCAGACCTCTGCGTGTGGTTTCCGCCGGCTTCTTGTCCTAAAATTCATTCTGTCCACATCTCCGCGCACATCTCAGGGCAGTGCAGACGCGCCTTCCTCTTCCGACCTGCGCTGGGGCCAGTGACCACAGCTGCAGCAGCTGAAGCCGCCTCCGCCGTGACGTCACAGGGCCTAGGTGCCAAGTGCAGGAGCAGCAGGCCTTTGGGTCTCCCACGCAGGGTCTCCCGGGCTGGAGTCAAGGGCTTCGGGGGCCCATGTGCCGTGGCCCAGCGCTCGCCTTAGGCGCCTGGCTGTCGCCAGGGCTGCCCTCTTCCTCCCTGGGCCTTTCTTGCAGCCACCTTGCCTTCATTCCTCGCACTTTTGCTTCAGCTTCCAGGTAAGCTTGTCTCGTGCTCCTGGCAAGGCGCTCGGCATTAGGGCCTCTGTCGTGAGGTCTGTGTGCCCTCGCTGGGGTGGAGGGCACTTCCTTGCCCTCCAGCTGCACAGCCGCAGCTGAGCCCGCTGGACCTTGCAGCCCTTCAGGCCCCCTGGGGTTCCAGTCAGCCCCGAGGGCGGCGGAGCTGAGCTGCGTGGGCCCTGCCCGTCCGTGGTGGACATCCAGGTGTCCGCTCTGCCTCCGGCCACTGTCCTTCGGCTGCGTGCCAGGAGTGAGATCAAGGCGGACGCAGAAGGCGGGAGACTGGAGCGGCACGGTGACGAGTGCCGCCTCCACGGAGTGCAGGGCATCCACGGGGAAAGCGGGGGCTAGTGGTCGTCGTGGGCTCCACGGGGAAAGCGGGGGTGGAGTGCGCGGGCTCCACGGGGAAAG
>NDGN011466145.1:0-20369 GCA_002564285.1 Tympanoctomys barrerae
GGTGTGAGGAAGAAGGCCTGCGGGGCCTTGGTCCCAGGGCAGGGTCTGGCTCCAAGGGGGACCACGGAAGCCTGCAGCCACAGCCTGGGCCCCAAGGGCTTCTGGGCTCAGTGGGCCACGTCCACACGGATGGGCGCCCTGGGCCCTGGGGCAGGCCCAGCCCTCAGGCAATTGTGGATCTGGTTTTCTCCACTCTCCTTGGTCGTGCAGGGTGAGCAGGGTTGCAGCTGGCATTTCTAGTCCCGTGGCTGCTAGTGGCTTCTGCCAGTCTGGTTGCTCCAGTCGGTCTGATCAGAGGAAGCCGAGCAGCGGGCACGCTCGGACTGTGCACCGACCCACCTGGTTATATGTGGCTTCTCCAGCCCCCTCAGCCCCTAAGATCCTTCCAGAGAGCCAGGTGTGGGGTGCACATCTGGAATCCCCTGGCTCAGGTGGCTGAAGGAAGGAGGATCGCTGCACGGTCCAGGCCAGCCTGGACTGCACAGCGCCTTCAAGCCCGGCCTGAGCTCAAACCAGTAAGGCCCCATCTCAAAATCCAAAACAATGAAAGACCTTTCCACAGAGGAACAGTAACACAGGAGTGGAAAGAAGGCCACTGTAGACACACAGAGCTCTATGTTGGCAGGACAGCGGGCAGCTCCCGCCTGTGTGGGGCTCTGCTCTCTGAGGTTGTAGTACCTGGAGTTGGTGCAGAGTTTTGTGTGTTCTGTCAAAAAATGTGCTTTCAAATGTACTTTGAAATGGGTGTCATGGCACTTTATTGTTCGGAATAGTAAAGAAATTATACAGCCTCCCTGCAGTGTCTGTGCTGGGGGTGGGTGCCTGTCCCACGCCGCCATCAGCTCTTTGTGTCTCCTTCCACGGGGTAACACAGCCAACGTGAAAGAAGAGTCCCACTCAGCAGCAGGTGGCTGTCTCGACGGACGAGTTGGGTCCCTGGAGGAATTCTTCCCAGTGCAGCCTGCTGGGCTGCCACGGCCATCCTGCCCTGCCCAGGTCCTGTGCTGTCAGTGTGTGCCCGTGAGGGGGAACAGGGGAGAGGCAAAGAGCGCCAGTCAGTCAAGGGACTGGAGAGAAAGCAGCAAAGTGTCATGGAACCTGGCATCTGAGCCAGTGCCCAGGGCCCTGGAAAGACACAGGCTGGGTGTCAGGTCATTCGTCCCTAAAGATGCCCAGGGAATGAACCCTCCCAGAGCTCTTCCTGCAGGCCAGTCTTCCCAGGTGACTCTGTCTTGCATTCCAAGACAGAGGACATTGGCTCTAACTTTAGCTCCCGCACAGCTGTTAGGGAGTGGCTGCTGTTGTTGTTTATAATGTTTAAAAACATTTAAAGCAATCTAAAAAAGAATACTGTCTCCTAGCCCATGAATACTATATGCTGTGGCGTTTTAGTGTAATAAAGCTTCTTAGGACGCACAGCTCACACTGTGTGTGCATCCAGGCGGCCTGGCCCCTGCTGCAGAGCCGAGCCCCAGGGGTCCCCACCTGGCTCTCCACAGGACCTTCCCAAGTGCTCCTGGGCATCTCGCTTGGAAACCAGGATCAGCACTGGGCGCGAGGCAGGGGGGGTGCCACATCCACCCGTCCACCCGAGGTCTCTCCCTAAGGGCTCAGGGGTCACGCTCAGCCAAGCAAGCCTGAGTGTGGACACAAAAGAGTACCCAGGCCCAAGGAATCCAACTCCAAGGACCGGACTCCAGGCTTGGGGACCAAGAATAGCTGGAGGCAGTCATGAAGCTTTCCTTCTGCTTCCTGAGAAAAACAGCGCAGAGAGCGCCAGCGGGAAGCCTGGCTGTGGAGGGCTCTCTTCTTGTTTGGCTGAGCCGAGTTTCTCAAGTGAAGGAAGACTCACGCAATTGCACATACGCAGCTCCCGCTCGCTGGTGCACACAGCACAGGTCCTGCTCCGAGAGGCAGGAACCAGCCCGGAGCAGAAGGCAGCACAGCTCTGGGGGGGTTTTCAGAACCAGGATGCCTTTCTAGAGGGGGAACCTGTCTAAATAAGCAAGAGGAGAAATCCAAAGGCCAAAGACAAACAGGAGAGCGAGGAGGGCAGAAGCCAAGGGACACACTGACCTTCCCAGGCCCTGCCTTCTGGATGGAGGCCTGAGCCTCGCAGGTCTCGACGACCTCCTGGGAAGCTGGACAGCGGCCTGATGCTGGGCACCCTCAGCACTCACAGCTGCCCTAGGCCGAAGGCCCTGAGTGCCAGCACCCGGTGCCCTGGAGGGCCTTGAGGGCCCAGCCCGCCCTGCGCCTGTCTCCTGCTGACCTGGTCAGCCAGGTCACCACTGAAAGCTGTCCCAAACCTAGCCAGCCCAAGGGCAAGGCAACAGGCAGAAGGCAGCCAATAAAATGACCATGACAGAAAGACCCTGCGGGCAGGGGCAGGGACTGCACACACGCAGCCGCTGGTGCCCAACACCAGGCACTTCCGGGCTGCATTTGGGCCGGGTCACCTGAAGACAGCAAATGCCACAGACACCTTCAGGGCACCCACCACCTCCACTGTAGGGGAGGCTGGCCAGCATGGGAGATGACACCTGCCCAGCTGCCTGCTACCCCCCTGCCAGCCCATTGTGCACCAGCCCACCAATGGGCAGCTCCTAGGGTCACGGGCTAGGTCCCTTTCTGGCCCAGAGCTGGCTTTCCTCCATGGGATCCCCATGGACCTGGGCACTCCCTACTTCCCACTTTCACAGGGTGAAATGTCTCAGTGGCAGCGAGCGGGCACTGCAGGTGGAGCACCCATGTACGGCCCTCTCTTGTCCCTGCCTCCCTCACAAGGGCCCAAGGTCCTGGAGCCCGGAGGAATAACAGGCACCTGCCGTCCCTGCGTGGAGGCCGGGCGCCCTCTGGTGGTCGCTGGAGAAAGGTGGCTGTGGCAGCCGGCACCTGCACATCAGGAGCAGGACCACAGCCTGCACAGAAAGGCAACGGCTGCCCACAGGGACAGCGGAACGGACATCAGTGTCATCAGCAAGGGCAGAAGGAGCCAACAGAGGGGCAAGCTGTCAGCCATGAGGCTGCATGGAAGGCCAGGGAATGTGGAAGTCAGGAGGGCCTGTGTCTCTCGACACCTGGCCTTGGTGCCTGGGAGGCCCCTCCTGGTCAACCCCTGGGCCACACTGGGAGAGGGAACCAGGCTTGGAGAGAGGCCTTATCTCAGCATGGGCCTGCTGCCCTGCGCCTGACCCGCCAGGGCCTCGTATGTCCTACAGCAACACCAGCACCCTGTGTCCAGGTGTCCCGTGGGGCCTCTGCCTGCCGTGGGCTTGGGCTTCCCTCCTGCTCCTGGGACCTTCATCCCTAATGTAGGGATCCTGAGGGTCTCTCTGAAGACGTTCTCTTCTGGAGCCAGTTATGCCTGTCAGGACCAGCTGTACCAAGGCTGACCCCTGTAGCAAACACATCTCCACCTTGGCATCATACGGGCCTCGGACAGCCAACATGCTCCATGTGCTTGCCTCCCCTGCCCTGAAGCCTGAGCCAGGGGGGCCACAGAGTACGGGACCTGCTGCCCTTGCGTCCAGGACTATGTCAAGAACGAGAGACGGGGAAGGGCGCACGGAGGCACACACCTGCAATCTAAGGCTTGGCGGCTTGAGCTCCCCGTGCAGTCCAGGCTGGCCTTGGACTTGCGCTGACCCTCCTGCCCAGCCTCCTGGGTATTAGGGCTACAGGCGTGTGTCCCTGCACCTGGCTGCTTTCTCGGTATCTTCCTGAAAGAGTTAAATGCGTCATGCTGCAGCGATGTGTACATAGCCATCTATAGCAGCACAATGCATAATGCCTAACCCTGGAAGTAGCCTACAGGCCCATCAACAAAGGAGTGGATAAAGGTGCCGGCCAGACAGTTCAGAGGACCAAAGTGCCTGTTTAGGCAACCAGGGTTTGATCCCTGGCCTGCCGTGCTGGCCCCACCCACAGAGCACACTGAGACGGGCATCTGAGACTGAGTGTGCCGGCACACACCTGTAATCCCAGCAGTGAGAGGCTGAAAACAGGAGGATCACTACAAATCCAATCCGTGTAGTGTGACCCTGTAGACCCTGTACTATGTACATATGTCAAAAAAATGAACAGCTAAAGAAAATGTGGTATCTACACCATGTGGTACCTATACTGTGGAGTACGACTCTGCCATAAATAAGGATAAACTTCAGTCATTTCTAGGGGAAGAGATACAACTTCTAATCCTAACATGAAGTGCAAAAGCAGACACACATTCTCTCATCCAAGAAACCCAAACTATAGAGAGCAACACAGAAAATAGCTCATAATCTGTAGGGAGTCAGATTTCTCTCAAAGAAGCAGGGGCTCAAGGGATGGGGGGCAAGGTGAGAAAACAGTTCAGAGGCACTACTCCACAAACATGAGCGCTGCACACCGCACGCACCTGTGGGCTGATGGAAGGTGGAAACAAGGGAAACGGAAAAAGAACAGAGCCTCTGCGGCACTGATGTTTTCCGGCGTCTCCTGGAGTGTTTCGCTCATGCCCGCTCCCGTCTGCACCCTTCTGTGCCCCTGGGCCATGGCAGCTGTCCTGTCCTGTCCATCAGATCCACACAGGGCGAAGTTCCCTGGGAAGTCCGGACCCCGGATGACCTGAGCGGGGATGGCTTGAGACCCCTCCTCCTGTTAAAGCGGCTGCGCTGGCCCGCAGGGTTCTGAGAAGCGCTCCGCTCAGCTCCTGCGCTTCGGTGCGGTTTCCTTGTGCCAGACTGTGCATCTTCATGACGTCACTGCACCCCACTGCGCGTTCCAGAGTGTGTTGTCTGATGTCTGCACGTTCAGGCGGGATCCAATTTCCCTCTGCTTCTTGGCTCCTAGTTTCATTCCGCTGTGGTCAACTAAGAAAGCTGATTTCCCTGGCGACTTGCGGACTTCTCCCGCACTCTCACACAACTGGTTGATGCGTGGTTGAAAGCTGGCTGCCGAAGTCCGCAGTGTCCACGTGCCGCTGGGCGTTTCCCGGTGTTCTGCTCTTGGCTGTCCAGCTAGGCGCTCCAGTGTCAGGTGGCTGTGCGCCCGCACTCGCCGGACCTTCTCCATGAGTCGGTCCCTGCAGCGTTCTCTGCCATCCTGTCTCAGACAGCTCTCAGCTGAAGCGCGGCTGCGGCACACGTGCTGCAGCCCTCTCCGCGGGGTCCGCTTGCGGAGTCCTCCCACCGGCACCAGCAGAATCCCTGTGCCCTAAGGCTGAGTGTCTCGTAGGCTGCAAATCGTGGGATCTTTTAAAAATCCATTTAGTTCTTCTGTGCCTTCAAATTGGAGAATTTAACCTACTGACATTGGCGCGCTCGGTAAGGACTCCTGCTCCGCTGTTCTTGCTTCCCATTGTTCTTTTCTGTCTCGTCTTCCTTCGTGGTGTTTATAGTCCCGACTCCCTACACTAACGTCTGAACGATGGCAGTTCTTCCCGAGGTTACTTCAGGGAAGCCTAGAACATGAAATGGTCAGAACACACCATTCCACGCTGCTGGTGGCTGTCTACATCACCCCTCTGGGCATGGCTCCTGTGGGTGGCTGGGGGCTCCTTCTCATGAGTGGTGACAGTGCTGGGGATGAACTCTATCCCCCTCAGATCTGGGTGGAGCAGCAGCCACGGAGCCCCAGCCTAGTCAGACCCAGATGGTGAAGGCCAGCCCCTTCGATAGGGCAGGAACGAAGCCAAGTACTTCCTGCAGAAGGCGGCGTGACCTGGCTCTGCAGTGCAGCAGACAGCACTCCAGACTTCTAGGTGAGTGGCATGGGCCAGGAGAAGGGACGGCATAGGAAAATAAGTCTGGGCCACTCAGCCTTGCGTAAGAGCAACGCTGTCGCAGCTCCAAGGGGTGCTGTAACCAGTAGTCCAGGCTCTGTAACCAAGGCTTATGTGGCAGAGGGCAGAGATGGCGGGAGGGGAGCACTGGATTCAGCAGGGCTCGGGCTGGGAAAACCTTAATTTAGTGCAGGACAGACAATGCAGCAAGAGATGAGCGTCCCAACCCTGAACTTTCAAGCCTGACCACAGTGCAGGGAGCGAAAGGGGAAAGGAGCTGATGGCGCAGAACCCTTCCGACTGCAGGCCTGAGGCCTGGCCTGGAGGAACAGCCCGAGGGAAGCCTGCTGTGGGCGACACCCATCAGAAAAGCTCCCGTATTAAACCGGGTGTGATCAGCAACTGGGTTGCTGACTGGCCGCCAGGAAAGCCCGCCTCAGCTGTCGCCTCCAAAGGGGACTTGGAGGCCCTACGGCAACCACCCAGGTTTTCAGTCAATAGTAGTGCTAGAATAATCCTAAAGTTACGCAGGCAAAGCCAAGGAGAACCTCAGCACAACTGCACAGAACTCTCCTGTGCCACCACCTTCAGCCTATCTACGAGCTTAGTGCCGGGTCTGCTGTCCTGTCACCGTTTCTTGTGCCCATCTCTAGCAGACTGAGGGGCATGTGTGTCCCGCAGAGGCCAGCCACTGCTGCTGACACTTACCGTGATCCGGCGAGGCTCTGGGCAGCACGTCAGACCTGGCCTTCCGCTCTACCCTGTGAGAGTGCGGCATGCTGAGCACCACACAGGTCACTCTGTCCTTCCCAGATGGCAGCTAGATCTCAGCTGTCTTCTGGGATCTGCAGAGCTTATGAGCCACAAGTGAGCCCAGCGCTGGCCCTGACACCATGAGGCGATGCAGGTGACCCATCAAGGAGCACGGCCTGCCACTGGGCTTCTCAGGGGCTGGCAGAGCCCCTAAGGAACTGGGATCCTGTGCGTCCAGGTTTCTGTGCTGGAGAAACACTGGGCTTGAGCTGTGGTGGCACTTGAAACCTGGGGCGAGCCTGAGGGTGGGCCTTACCTCTGGGCCATCATCCGGGTGGCCTGCACAAAGCAGACACCAGCAGTCAAGGGCATCAGAGTTTTCTCAAAGGACAGTGGGACAGAAACTCCAAATCCTCTGGCCTCTCCCACCAACAGTTAGGCTCACCAGAGAAGCCTAGAAAGGATGATAGCTGGGTTCTGCTTTGAGGGGGGCTACTGTGTATTACACTAAAAAAATGAAACCTATATCTAAATAGCTGTTCAAGATACTAAGACAGATCAAAGCCATGTCAGACTCTAAATATGATCTAGAACTTACCCTTATCCTCTTTATAAAAAGTCATTACTGTCTCCTTTTGGTGAAAAATCTGTTGACTGTTTTCATAATTATCCTGTTCATGTTATTATTTGGCCCATGGGTACTTAATGGTTTCTTTGGCTTTGTCTCCTCCAGACTTAAAGCTATTCACCTACCCAAGATGCAAATGCCAGGTGTCTACTGATGGCCTTTAGATAGAATCTCTGGAGAGTTTCTCTGCTGGTCAACAACTAAAACCCCTTCAGACTGAAGCAGGCAGAGCCATCATCACACGGTGGGGAGGGGGCATTGCAGGCAGCTGAGTTAGATGAAAGTATTATGTCAGTCAGGCCCTCCGAAGGAACCAGTAAGGAAAGTAAGATACCCACAACTGTGGGGGAGACAGAAGATTAAACAAACGCAGCTGCACACCTCCCTGGGGACAGACATCAGGGACCAATATTCTAAGCAGGTGTCAATCACCTTGAAAAAGCCAGGAAGAGTCTCTAGCCCAACCCTACAGGAAGAGCCCCTGCTCCGCGGTCAAGCCCGCTTCTTATATGACTGTTTTCCCATTTGATTCCGATTTAATCAATTTTACCTGGGCAGTTGTGCTTGTAGTCTTATTGGTGAGCCATAGCTACAGCCCAGCCCCATGTTCTAGAAAAATCCTTAGAAAAGACAAGCTCCTAGGCAACCCACTTGGGTTCCCTTCTATCCTTCACTTGGACAGAAGCTTTCTTCCTCCCAATAAATATATTTTGCTCTTTAAAAAAAAATAAAATAAAATAAGAAGGAGGAACCTACATGGGATTTGCAGAAGCAAGGTCCCTAAAGGACAGTCACCTCCAGTGAAGCCACAAATGGTCCAGACCAAGGACAGCCCGTTCGTGACTTTGCTGTGCATGCAAGCCACCGCTCATCAGGGGCACGAGGCTTCCCGCGCCTCGATCTCCGGGGCAGCAGCGGCACGGAATCACGTCTGTATGTGTATTTATATACACTTATTTGTTAAAAGGCAACTGGAAGTAATTAGGTTTAAGTAGTCAAATTTATTTAAAGAGGATCACATGCTTATTTAACCTCCAAGACTGGTTTTCTGTTCTCAGGTAACAGAGTGGCTAATGGAGTCCCAAGCTGCTTTGCAGTTCCTGCTGTCCCTACCCACAGGTGGCCCTGGCTCCACCCAGGGATAAATGGCGGGTCCAGAGCCACTGGACCCTGCCCCCGTCCTCCCTCAGGCTCTGGTTTTACTCTGAGCCCTGTAAGAAAGCTAGATGAAGGCTTCCAAGTATGCCAGGCTGTGTCCAAAGACTATGAACCCGTTCTCTGGGGGACTGGTGTGCGCCCTGGATCTTCCCTGTGGCCTTCCAATAAACCTTCTTCAGAAGAAATTATCTGTATCACTTAAGTTTTTAAACTTACTTGTACAAAGACCTGTAAAGTCTTTCATAATTTCTTCAAAACTGTTCTTATGGACAAACAACTTGAATCTTTCCAAGGAAATACACAAATGGTCAAAAAGGCAAGGGCAGGGCTGGGGAGATGGCTCATTCTAGGACCCAGGTTTGAGCCCCATGCCGCATGCCTCGCACCAGGCACGGTGGCGCTGGGGAGGCCCACAGGAAGATCCCTGAGTCTGAGTTGTGTAGCAAGACATGCACCAAATAAATAAATAAAAGATAAAATATAAAAGGGCAAAGATGCTTGACATCACTAATTATTAGGGGGAACACAAGCCAACACTACTCGAGAGTACGCTGTACACGTTAGGGCGGCTACCTGGGTATTACGGAACAGAAAACACCCAGTGTGTGTTCGCAAGCAAGGGAGCCACTCGATGCTGACCTCTGCTGACAGAAATGCATTTGGAGCACGAGGTGACTGGTTCCTCCAGAATGGCGCACAGAGCTACCAGGGGACCTACATGTCCACTTGTTCTTAGAACCAGAGCCGCAGGCAGGATCACGAAGGTGCCTACACTTTCATGCTCACAGCAGCATCCTTTACAGCTGCCCAACAGTGCAGGCAGTCCCCGTGTCCGAGGACGAGCGGACATGCAAAGCATCCTCCATCCCCGTGACAGAGTGCTGTTCAGCTTCTAAGCTGGAAAGTCTTGCCCCTGCTCCAGCATGCACGGACTGTGGGGCGTTTCGGTGGGTGCAAGACCGCAGTTACCGAAGGCCAGGTCAGCCTGCCCCACTTGCAAGCGGTCCCTAGAGCCATGAAACTGAGACAGGCGGAACAGGGGCTGCCGCAGAGGGAGCTCGTGAGGGGGCAGAGCTGCAGGTACAGAGGCTCACGGGGGACAGTGGTGACAGCTGTGCACCATGGTGACCGCTCACTGCCACAGCACCACGTACACACCGTGGTGAGAGCTGCAGGTGTAGTGTGGCATTGTACCACAGTATAAAAAGCCAGTTTTTCTTTTTTTTGGTGGTACCGGGGTTTGAACTCAGGACCCTGCACTTGCCAGGCAAGCACTTACTCTACTGAGCTCTCTCTCTGGCCCTAAAAAGCCCTTTTTCTTAATGGTAATTTCCGGAGATACAGCTTGGTGGCACAGCGTCTGCCTGGCATTCATTTTGTGCCGTTCTTTTTTTCTCAGCTAGTACTTGGCAAATTTTACTATTTTGCCTCTAAGAATCAGAATCTTACTAAATGTTTTCACTGATGAATCCAAAGCGTCTGCTTGTAACTAGAATAGAGTAAGGCCACCTCCTCTGCCAGCACAGCCGCTGTCTTGGGCAGCATGACGTGCTCAGGAGCTGAGGCACCAGCACCCAGGGGCCTCCTGAGTGGAGCCCCCCACTCTGGACCGCCACGCTGACCTGCGTCCCCAGTACCCCCTGCTGTACGATGGCAGGGGGCCCATCCCTGCCACTGTGGTAGAATCACTGGGATTGAAGTTCCGCTGCACCAAGGTAGCCTCTCGCCCTGCTGCCCTCAGGGATGCGCGGTTCCGGGCCTACGGTGGGCGCAGGCTGCAGAGCCAACCCTGCGGGGTGCCCAGGGTGGCCATCAGCTGTGGACGCTCAGCCCTGGCCAGGTCAGCAAGGGGCTATCCAGACATGTCCCACCACTTCCGCTGGCCCACACACTGAGTCCCAAATGACACCACAGGCCCCAGTCTCATGAGCTGGGTGTCTCCCACTGAAGACCAGGGACAGAAGGAAGAATACCACTAAGCGGGGCCAGGACTGTGCGGTGGGCCTGCCCTGGTGTGGGCCGTGGGCATCAGGGCTTTCCATTCCTCAGATGCTTCTTTCAGTGAAGAGTCCCGGGAACAGGGCTGTTGCGCCCTATTATTTTCAAAATAAGCCATGAACTATGAGCAAGTTAGTGCAGCGGGAAAGAGGCCAATGAGGTATTACACAGAACGTGGTCGCTGTGACTTGCAACTCCTCCAATGAGACCACACGACTGAAACCCAGCGGTTGCAGTGTGCGGTGCACATGACCGATTTTCTCATCAGTGTTGAATTGGTAAAAAATGTTTATAAATGCTTTCAAAAACTGAAGAAGCTCTAGTTCCAGTACCCGCTCTCAAGAAAGCAGAACGCACTTTGTCCTGCGAGGCCAGCTCCTACTTAAGCGTCACATGCCCAGGGACAAAAAAAGCTGTCCCCAAATCTCACGTGGGTCCACTCTTCAGACCTCCAGCCACAACTGGGGCCTCCCCGGGGCAGCCCACTCTCCCTGGGGCAGACTTTGGGGGCAGCAGTGCTCGAAGGTTCCCTGTGGTGTGGACAGACCTGGGATAAAATGAGAGTCGGGAGCCAGAAGGGACACTTGAGACTTTATTAACACACCTTGCAAGATACAACAGAGTGCAAACACATCTTTCAGGATGAAACCACACAAATGATACACACAACAATACATGGTCTTTTTTCACCTAGGTCATTATATTCTTCACAAACAGTCCTGGAAAAACTCCCACAGGGGTTAACGCAAAGGGAAATGGGGTAAAACACAGCAACAGCATTCCCACAGAGGCAGACGGAGCGGGGTGGCGGAGGACAGGAGCCGAGTGAACCCAGAAGAGCACAAGGGGGCCATCCCTTGGCGTCCAGTCAGCGTGCGCCCAACAGACACCGCTCCACGTCGCACCTGGTGCAGCCGGGAGGTGCACACTGCGGAGCAGGGCCTCCGTCGCAAGGGCAGGGACACGGCCACACGGCCACCCCTCCAAGCGGAGCGAGAGGCACACTACCACTACACTGACCCAGCCCCAGGCCCTGCGAAGGCAGAGGGACAAGAACAGAGAAGGGGAGGTTAGTGCTCGGCTACCCACAGCTGTGGGATGCTGGCGTCTGCGTCAGCCCGCACTCCTGCAGAGAGCCAAACTGCAAAATAACAGAACCAAAGTTATTCTCTCCAATCAAAGGCCTGGAGGAATAAATCGGGGGTGGAGACCTGTCGAGGCAAAGGGTTAGAGAAAGCAAGTCTTGGCGGTGCAGAGGCGTCCAAAGCATCCCGCTCGGCCAGGGTGGAGTCCTGCATGGGGCTGGGGACAGGACAGAGGTGAGGAGGAGGCTGGCAGAGAGGGCAGGGGGCAGCAGGGCCAACGGCAGCACCTTGGGCGGGGGAGTCCTGTCCCGTCCTGTCCCGTCCTGTCCCGTGTGCAGAGGGGAGGGTTGGCCAGGAAAGAGGAGTGGAGAAGGGAGCCCCGCTTCCTGAGGAACAGCCCACGGCAGAGCAGCGGAAGCCAGAGGAGAGAGACAGCCAGGGCAAGCACAAGCTCCAGGAGGAAAGGGATCAGGCTGCGCTGTCACTGCTGCACCTGCAAAGAAAGTGGAGTTAAAGCCTGGGAGTTAGAACCTCACAAGAGGAAAAGCATTCTGGATCCCACGCCTGAAAAGCAAAGCAGAATTATAAACAGGTGCCTATTCTGCTCCTCAGCTGACAGCATCACTGGGTGTATACCTGTTATTTTTAAATACTCTATATGCTAAGAAAATAGCGTCAAATGCGAAAGTTCAAGTGGTCTTTTAAAATCAGCTCCCACTACATCTGACCTTAAAATAAAAATTAGTTTAGGAGAAAATCATGTAAAAACAGTCAAGAGGGCCCTGCCTGAGCACACTAGTCTGCTCACCCAGTCTATGGGGCACAGCCAACATACCACTACAGGGCACGTCTTCCTAAAGGGCCTGCTCTGTTCTCAAACCCTTTCCCAACATGAAGACCTCTTGTTTTAGCTGTCAGTAGAAAAAGGAAAAGACAAGAACTTGGCAAGCTTCTCACTACAAGCAGCTGTCCGGGAAGCCCCCACCTTGCTTAAAAGTCTCCTACAAAACATGACAGAGTCAAGAGTGTGAGCGACAGTCTGTAGAGAAACGGCATAGAAGTGTAACCGCGTGCCCCCAGAAAGGGGCGTACCTGCGGATCCAATATGAATCATGGGTTGCTTTCACTCTGGTACACAGAACCATGGGCTCATGTACCTAATCGGCATTTTCAACGATAAGAACTAAACAGGTTGCAAAAACACCTTACGTAAAAATCCTTAGGATTTAGTATTAAATCAAGGCTAAATGCCTTTGAAGAGTTCATAGTTAAGAATGTCAAAGTAACACTTTACAGAATTTAAGACAGCTGCAAACGTAAGCTGAGCCGCTCACTAAGCAGTGTGGACAGTCCCCGCAGCTGACCTGAGCTCCTGCAGCGCCCACCCCAGGGAGACCCCAGCCTCTCCTGCGTGCCCTACTCCCTGCCCTCTCAGAGCAGCTCCTCACAGCCTCCAACAGCCAATGCTGTGCCTACAGTCTGCCTCCCACCCCAGGCCAGTGAGGCGAGGAGCGGCCGCAGGGCCTGGAGGAGATGTGGCCTGCTGTGTGTGGACTGAGCCCTAAGGTAGGAAAGGAAACAGGGGCTCCTGTAAGGGCGGTGGCCACACAGCAGGACCCAAGCCACTGTAAGAACCCCACAGATGACTTCACCCCTGGGCACTCGGTCTCCAGCAAGAGGAGAGAGAGCCTCCAGTGAGCTCCAGGATGACCCAGAGCAACAGCCAGCCACTGCACAGTGCTCCACGGGCTTAGGCAATCATGTCACTGGGGCCTGCCTAACTAGCGTCTGTCCAGCAGCCTCTGAGCTGAGTCTACCTTCCCGACAAAACCACAGAGAAATAAAAGGCAAAAACAAAAAGAAAAAACAAAGGCCAAAAGAAAAACGGGATAGGCTCTTAACCCCAGTCCTTGGAGAAAGGTCCCTTTGCCTAATCTGTGTCACCTGTCCCTGCAAAAGGAGTCCTCCTCTTGGCCACTGTCCCTGACTCTCTCCCTGCCCTCCCCTCCAGCTCCTTGGCAGCCTCAGGCAGAAGGCTGGGCACAGGGCCTACACGCCACGACTCAGCAAAGCTCCCGAGGGGAACTCGAGCAGCCGTTCACGGAGGACCTTTACACAGCACGTTAAGAACAGAAGATGCTGACCGCTAAGGCCCCTCCCCCTCCCAGCCCATCCCCTCTCCGGTGAGGCTGAAGTGGGGGTGCAGGGCCCACACAGGAAGTCGCCTCTCCAGGACACCAGGCAAGTGCCACATTTCTTTCAGCAAGAAAAGATGAGATCTGTTCTCAAGAACATCAGCATAGGGTTCAGCACATGTGGCCAGGCCAAGGTATGCAAAGCTCCGTCCAGGTCAGCAGCTGGGTGAACTTACATTACAGACAAAGTAAACAATGCCAAAGGAAGAGACGTTACCGGGCTACACATGATCACCTGCTGATTCACCTCCTGAGACCTGCTCACATTTACTGCCTTTATGTTTCTTGAATTTGTGAACAAATAATACACAGATGAGGATAAATGAATTGACTTACTACCATCTTTATAAAAATCGAATGTACACACAAACACATAAACAATTATGGAAGTGTCTCCATTAAACTCTGATAAGACAACACAAAAGAACTAACAAACAGCTAAGAAGACGCTGCCGAGTAGGCAGCATTCCCAGGAGGGTGTCACTGTAAAAGGTCCATGTGTACACAGTGTGCTAGTGCCCTGCCCCTCACCCTAAATGCATGATAAAGAACAAAGATAATGGTTGCAGCAGATCTTCCCCAGGGCTTAGGTGCATGCGGGGGTCCGACCACCCCACAGGAGTGCACCCAAGGGTGAAGTAACATTGCTAATTCCGCTTCTTTCCTTTGCTGCGGTTCCTCTGGGGATACTCATCTGCAGCACTGGCCTGCCCGGGGCTGAGCTGCTCCAGGGCGTGACAACTGAGAGGCCGGCTGCGCCTATGCCCACTGCCCTGCCCAGCCCTGCCGCCTTGCCCTGCCAAGTGTGCAGATGGCTACAGACACGGACACACACATGCTCCTGGGGAGCCCCGTCCTCGGCCAAGGCCAAAGAGGACCTGGGAGGGGTCTGAAGCCCGTCTTGAGCAATGTCACCCAACAGGGTTTGTTCTGTCAACACTAACTTCCATGCTTCAAAGCCTACTGACTTCCAGAGATGAGGTACAGACCTGGGTTTCAAAAGCACAGCAGACTACTTGAGGAGGGGGACAAAAAAACCCCAAAATGTTAAACTCATTTTATTGTATCCTAAGTCTTAAACAATAAAACAAGGACCCAGCAGGTCCTCCAAGGCCAGGATCTGTCTAAACTTAGCTTACAGGCTATAGAACTCACTGCTCCAACGCAGTGCTGAGGACTGGGCCAGGCCGACTGCGCCTCACCTGTATGGATACTCCTGGCACTACCTGGACACAAGCGGCCTGTCACAGCTCTGTGAGGCCAGGCAGAGGCTTCTAGAACAGAGGCAGACCCAAAGGCAGGGTCTGCCAGGACAACATGTGAGTGCCACCGTTTCCCAGAACCTGCACAACCACCTGCACTTCCGTGTCCCTCCTAGGCTATGACATCAACTCATCATCAATGCTACACCAAGACTTACAGGGCCTGAATGCTCTTCTCCAGTTCTTAGTACTAGTGACTTTATTTGGAAATGTAACATAAAACTACAGCTGAGGAAACCAGAGGCTACAAGTCCCTTCCTGTCTCCTAAGCTACCACAGGGCATACCAGAGAGCACTGAGGCCCAAGCTGGTACTCAAAGGCTTGGCCAGAGTGACAATGGTCAACCCTACTAGCAGTAGGACACGAGTCACAGGTGTATATGCAGCTAAAAGTCCAAGCGTGCCCTGGGCACCTGGTCAAACAGCTCAAACCACTCTGCACTTACGCTGCCCACCAGACTCCCGGCGGAAACGCAGGGAAGCCCTTCCAGTGCGTGCCCAGCAGGACTTCCACAGAGGCTGCTTTGTGAAGAGTGAGTCTCCCCACGGAACCTACCGGGCCACATCCCTGTGCGACAGCCGTCCTCACACACAGGTGTGGGAAATGGCAAGCCGAGCAAGCCCTCGGCCCCCTACAGGATGGTGACGCCCCTGCACAAAGGCCTTCAGAGCAAAAGGCAATGAAGCAATGACAGTGCACGTCATGGCATCAGTGACACAAACACTGCACCTGGGCTGCATTTAAAAAGAAGAAAACCTACACAGGTCCAGGTACCCAACAGCGCCTCAGCCTGCAGGGCAGGAAGCCGGCGCCAGAGCTGCAGGTATCCTGCACCTGCAGGCTGAGCCTTCCGGGGAGAGCATGAACAGGTGGGGGTCTGCCTGGGAGCCAGGAGTGCGCGGTGGGCACGCTGGAGACGTCTACACGAAGCAGAATGACTACTTCCGTTGGCACCAGCCCAACCACCCACTCACACCTGGCTTTTCAGGCTATGCACGTGTCAATTGAGCATCACCCAAGTTTTAACTGCGTTTTCACACAGAGTCTTTGAGGGCCGAGGAGACAACTCTGGTGAAGCTTAGTTGAGACACTCCTTTCTAGCCTGCACCGAAGATAAGTGCAACCATTATCAAATATTCTTTGCTAGGAAAAATACTCAGAACCTGGGACATAATGCTCTCTCCTGACTGAGTCACTGTGATCAATCGTACAGCAGGATCATGGAGAACAGGGTCTACATGCATCGTGAACACTTGGAAACAAAGGGAAACGAGAACTGAGTTCTTGTGGACAACGGAATGCGAAGCAACCCAACACCCATCTCGCTCGCCATGTCCCGTCATCCAGCTCTGCGGAGTCACTGGCGCCAATTGGCGCCAGGCAAGAGTTCCAGACTGAGGACCGGAGGGGCTGCGCTCCTGGGGGTCTTCCTACGCGGTAGCTTCCGTGAAGAAATTCCGCATGTATGCAGATGAGGCGAGACCTCCTGCTAGACCTCACTCCACAATCAGGGCCACATTTATGTGGGACAAATCTATCATGTGCCTGCGGAAATGTAAAGAAACAGTCAACACCAGCTCCACACATGGGCAATCAGCTCTCTGGGGGAAGAACGTGAAGTACCATGGTGAGCCACGATCAACACTTCTTCCACAAAATGTAGAAGGTGGACTATGGCTGTGGCTCAGGGGCAGGGTGCTTGCTTGCCTAGCACAAGCAGGGCCCTGTGTGCAATCTCTTTCACCACAGAGGAGGAAACAAGAAAGAGAAACGTGCAAGTTTACAGGTAAGATCGGTATGCGAACTCACAAGGGCCCTGCCCAGTGCCAAGACTACTGGCACTCCGGTCTGCATCACTGGCACAGCCCCTGCAGGTGGCAACCACCCCACAGAGACCCCCTTCCTCCTGGTCATGCCCACAGGCACACGGGCTACCTGTGGAATTTCTGCTGAAATGCCAGTGCATGCGCTGGTTCCTTGAACTTGGCGATGGCTTTCCGCTGCTGGGGAAGCATCTGCAGGCTCTGGAGGAAGAAAGTAGAAGCACAGCCACATCAATCTGTGCCACACCACGAGCTGCGACGCGGGACTGAGGGCCATGGTGCTGTGCAGCGCAGATGCACCGGCCTCCCCTCGTGCCTCCTGGCCAGTGCTGCTCACCGAGCCAAAACCCCCAGCCCAAACAGCACTTGCTCCACAGTCCCACGAGCAGAGGTCTGTCCTGCGAGCCGTGTTCAGGCCTGCCAGCCGTGGCCACGGCACCATCTGGCCACCGCAGGGCTGCTCTCCTCACACCTTCCTGTCAGGTAACTTCTAACTGTGCCAGCTGGAGGTCTGAGCCCCACCAGGTAACTGAGACCAGTTTGCCTCTGAATGAACAAAATGGCCAGGGATGCAACTGGGCCGCTAGTGATGCAAAGCCACTACAGGCACAGGGACAGCGCACACCCACACCCCCGCCTCCCCACCCTGCTGTCAGAAGAAACTGCCGTGAAGTGAGATGGCCCGCAGCCTGCACAGCAGCCACTCCTCACACCGCCTCTGGGTGAACTGAGGCTTCTCTTACAAACAGGCACTTGGGCTACCTCAGTGTTACAGACTGAGCACAGCTGGCTCTCAGAGAAGTCTCGGGCCAAAAGCAGCACCGCCAAGGCCAGCAATCGCGGCCGGGCGGCCTCGCTCCTGCTGCAGTCGCGGGCTGCGCGCTGCAGTGCCCATGCAGCAGTGATGCCTCGCCGCCGTCTCTGCCACGCGAGAGCACGCCTGGGATGCTTCCCTCTTCTGCTTACACCACTTCAGCACGCTCCTGTTACTTTTCTTACTCTACAGCAGCTTGACAGTAGTGCAGGGAAGTAAACACCGAGCTGAGAGCAGCAATGTCTGCCACATCACTGCCATGCTGAGGAAAATCTCAGATTCCACAGTCTTACAAAGCACAGTTTACATGCAGTTTTCTATGGTGAAAAGGCTGAAAGTCCAGGGCTCCCTGTCAACGCCGCTAGGTGTGGCTGAGTGAACACTAGGGGGCTCCCTACTCCAGAGCACACACACTTCCTGCAGCCGGGCTCAGAGGCTGCAAGCTGGTCACTCAGCTCCACCCAGAGGCCTGCACTTACCAGACCACACTCACACGCTGGCACCCTCTCTAAGGCACTTCTTTAGCCACCAAGTGCTGGCAAAGCTTGTTGTTTTACTCTTTTCTTTTTAAATCAGGAAAAGTGGCACTTGGAAAATGCTGTGCTTTTCCCCCCAAGATCACCCCACAGGCGGGTAGGGACGCTTGCTGTTAGAATAGGAGTAGCAGCTGCTGGAGTCTGGCGCTCCCCTGGGCCACGGGGCCAGGACCTTGCACCTTCTCCCCACCATCCTGACAAAGATGCAGGAATGTTGTCTTGCTCTCTGATTAGGCAACTCACTGTGGCCAACTGCAACACTGCCTTCGCTGTGACTTTAGGTGGCTCCAATAAAACTTTTATAACACAATGATTTTTAACTCTTTACAGAAAATAGCCACCTGGAAGATCACTAAATGGCCAAGATGATTAGGCCACACAGTAAGACCATCGGGAGGAGCAGCAAGCAGCGCTGGCACTCAATGACATTCAAGAAGATGTGTCCCCGGTGGACGAGGCTCAGGGGTCAAGTGTGGGCTTGGACAAACTGCTAGGCTGTCCACGACTGCCAGCCCAACTTACTTTGCATTTCAGAGCAGATGAACCACACATTAATGCACCTAAAATCCTCTACTGCTGACTCTGTTCCTGAGAATTAATTGCTGTGATGACCAACTGCTTAGAAACCACCTACCCGTGAACCCTGGCTTTATGCTGCTGACAAATAGCGAAGTGCTCCTAGCCACATGCCTTGGAGACCTGCTCCTACGTGGAGGAAAGGCCGTGCTTCCCGCCCCTCGGAACAAAGGTGGTTCTATGCCAGCCTCACAACGGACACTTGAGAGCTTCCAGCTCATCCTCACTTTTAGGCCTCTCTGTAGCAGAGGGAGACCTGACACATGAATTTGTTACTACTGTGCCAGCCCCAATCTGAAAATATCCCCAGATTCACTTAGGAATGAAGAGATTATAGATTAAAAGAATTTTCTGCTTTTCAAAATCCTACATTTCTCCTAGCTACATTTCCAAAAAGCTCCACCTTCGGACCTAGCTCCCGCTTGATGGCAAAGTGTGAGGATGGCAGAGAACAGCCTGTGGCAGAAGAGGCCAAAATGGGACCAACGCCAGGCACCTGCATCCAGGGGCACCTGCAGGCTTGGCACTGAGAACTGACACTCTGTCCTTGCTCACTCATTCCCTTGGCAGCCAGCACGGGAGACTCAAACTTTCAACATTACAATTAGCCAGTTTCAAAACTTAGGAGATGCAAATAGCCTATGCTACTGTCCTGTCCGTAAAATCTTAACAGTGTCCCACAGCTGCTAATCTGTGCAGTTGCTTCAGGACTAGCATTAAGAGGAGGCTAAACACTTTAAGCTTCTAAAAATTATGATTAAAAAAAAACCCAAATGTTTTAAAAGAACAAAACACGTTCTGGGAGGAATGCATGTGCGAGCTACAGGATAACTTGAGGATGTCAAAGGAAAGCTGATTCTGTTGCAATGTGTCTTAAAATTGTAACTGGCAGCCTGAACTGCAAGCATGAGGCAGAGGCTCAGGACTCGGAGCCCAGCACTCTTTCCGTCTGTCTTCTCCGCTGGTCTCTACTTTGACGTGACCCAACCACATTGAGGGCGCCCGGACAGGGCTTCCCCCAGGCCCAGAGACTGCAGAGGCGCCAGGCTGCCCTGAGCTGCCTACCTGGATGGGTCCCACAGACATCAGCAGGCTCTTCAGCTGGACGTCCGTGGTGGACGAAGACAGCCCCTCCACAGACACTACACAGGGCTGCGGCTTGCACTCCACCACACGCAGGTTCTGTTTGTTGGGCATGAGGCGCCCCCGGCTCATGGGACCCGCCACTCCTCGGCCTCTTCCGTGCATGATGGGCTGGAACGACAAAGGAAGTGCATTCTCACGTCCAAGTAAGGCGACCTCTGAGCTACACCCACTAGGGCACAGTGAGCCGTGGGGCTCTGCGCAGCTTTCTATCCTCTCCCCAGGGGTACGCACACTTCACCAACATGGCAAGCCAAGCAAGACGAGGTACAGATCCGGAGGGAAGTGACAACCCCTGACTTGACGTCAGGAGACCACACAGGCACTCAGTGCACTCTTGTGCTACCACTGCAGTGGGCGAGGCACCCGGGCATAGGGAGCCATAAGCTCGGGGCGCGGAGCCGAGGTCAGGGGGTGGACCCCACCCTAGCTGCGCAGAGCCCGGACTCCCCCACTCTTCAGTGGGCCCCACAGAGCACAGTCACAGTGCACCTGGCAGTTCCAACAAGCCACAGCTCTAGGCACCAACTCACTGGGACAATGTCCACACCAGCCACCCCCCAAATGCACAGGCAGGTTCTGCAGCAGAGCTACATGTCACAGCCATCCAGTAAGACTTACACACACACACAC
>NDGN011466147.1:0-16028 GCA_002564285.1 Tympanoctomys barrerae
GTGTATAAAAATAACAAGTAGAACATAATATAAGTTTGATGTTCCTCTTTGATTAAAAATACCACGTTTAAAAATGTTAGTTTTATTAAGGAAGTCAGCTATTTTAAGAATGGTTCCTGTCAAAAAACCTGAGTCTCAGCCACCTTGGGTTGCTAGTTTTAGTGCAGACAGCCACATTTTTAGATTTTAAAAAATTTTTATTCTTTGATATACATGTGATTCTCCTAGCCTACTCCTACTTGAAGAGAAAAATGTCATGATCTAGAACACTTAAAAATATATGTATATACAAACAACTAGACTATAAAATGTCTCATTTATTAGTATATGGAAGCGCTACTTTAAATTCTTTCATTTTTCTTTCTTTATGCCAACCTTACCCATTAAGTAGTTACACACACACATGTGCGCAAACACACACACACACACACACACACAAAATCAAAGCTTGATATTTCAGCTTCTAAAACTCTCATAACTTATTTAAAGTATAAACTATGCATTATATATTTATAGGTTTTATAATATATTTTATGAAGTATTTTG
The DNA here is from genome assembly GCA_002564285.1 of Tympanoctomys barrerae. Lineage (NCBI taxonomy): Eukaryota > Metazoa > Chordata > Mammalia > Rodentia > Octodontidae > Tympanoctomys > Tympanoctomys barrerae. The sequence continues at coordinate 547 of NDGN011466147.1, forward strand.
TTTTGGAAAAAATGTAAGGATATTTATTTGACTATTTTTCCACTGAAGTAAAGTCTCTTTCTCTACATTTCCTTTACTGTCTAATCTAAATTTTGATGATTAAGTTATCTTGACATGAGCCATTTGGATGCTTTGAAAAAAATTCAGCACGAAGCATTTGATGGTATTTTTTATTAATTGGATAAATGAATTGTGAGATGTGTGATTGCATGATGATGTTCTCATTTAGTTGTTGCTTTTTGCTTTTACTAATCTCTGTCATATTGGATTTATAAATGGAACAGAGTGACCTTTGAAACAGTGATGGAAATGAAGAGATAAACACAACTTGAAAGGACAAACCAATTAATATCAATGTGTTTGCTACACATACATAAAGAATTTTAATCCTTTCCTTTGACAGTAAATGGGTGATTCATTTCTTGAGGAGGGGAGTTCACTTTTTGAAAGGTGCAAATTTTAATCTTATTTTTTAAAATATCTAATTTATATAATGTTATATATTTAGAACTCTATAAAGTTATTTATGCATAAACAACTAGTAACATTAACTTTGAAAACTTTGACAATATTTCATTTCAATAAAAGCAATTGTGTGTGCATATATATATATATATATATATACTCGAGGTATTCATATGCACTCACATTATATATTATTAAAATGAGTACATTCTAATCTTGATTACAGTAAATTCTTGAACAGATCATGTGTTATAAATTTAGACTATAAATGACCTGGCATTTTCTACACAATGCTTTCTAAAGTCTTGATTTAGTAATCACAAATAAAATTTCCATTGTCTTAACTTGTTGACCCCTGATGTTAAAAAAATATTTCCCAATATCAGTAAATATTATTGAACATGCTTTTCAAATAAAATTTGACAATTTATATTTCTATACTACTGAATGCTTACTACCTTTAAATTTTCATGTTTTACCTGAGCTTATTTTCTTTAAAAAAGCACATGAATTCTGCTGTGGTATGAATTTTAGTACACTTATACCTTCTTTCCCCTTTAATGGCTTAATTATATAATATAATCAACTTAATATACAGGCTTGGAAATATAGCTATTGATGCATGACAAGAAAAAAAGTAATACAAGCTTGACATTTGAAAACACTTGCATTGAAAGACTTTCACTTGTAATTGATTTTTAAAAGAGTCTCCTGAAAAAGTGGGCTTAGAAATGTGTCTATCAGTTGGGCCACATCCCAGCCTGTTTACCTCAAAATTTACCTCAGCAGTGTCTTAGTCACCCTCTAAACTGAGAGAGTCATGTCCCATCATTGTTTAATCCACGTTAGTAGTAAGCCTGCTATATAAGTGTCATCTTTGAACTATGTGAAATCTCAAAAATTAGTACTTTAAAATAAGAAGTGATGTTATTTTTTCCAATCAGGATCATTTGCAACAAGAAATTTATGAATGAGAAAAGATTATGTCTTTTATATCTTTCTTAATTTATGTATTTCCTCTTTCTGCTTTCCTGTTTTTAATCTACTGGCTTTTAAATCCTTGATTAGTGAAGTTAACAAAATGATGATGTGTTTGTATGTATTAATACCATTATGGTTGATTGTACCTGTGAGTTATTCAGACAGTTAAAGATTAATTGATACTATATTCATTATATTTTAGCAAGTGGGCAGAGAAAAATACAAATAACATTGACCATACCAATTATTTTTAAGAGTTATAGGTAGGTACAGTATTTCAGGAAAAAAATAACTTCATTGGCCAATTGTTTGTCAGGTCTTGTACTTTTTTATTGATTTCTTGAACATATAACTCCATGATTGATGCCAAATCTGCTTACTGTGAGTGAAAATAGATTAATTTACACAGGAAATGAATACACAATTTATTTATATCTCCACTTTCTAATAATACGTATTAATTTTTATAGTGTAATGTTTCTCTGCCACTCATAGAATAGTTGGAAACTTTGTAACCATTTTATTCATCTGGCTTTGTGGTGAATCCCTGTGATTTTTCTCAAGTGTGACTCTACACTAATGTGATATATTAAAGCACAATCGGACAGGATGAATCATTTATTTGTAAGTATTTCTTTTTGAGTTGAAGACTAGCATAATTGCATAACATTCACTTATCCCCCCAGGAATCTGCTTGATTTGTGGTTTGAAATTTCTGTATCATAAATGCATGCAGTGCAGACAGTATTACATTTATTCAATAAGCAGGGATTTTGATTAGTTATGTATAAATCATTAATGTTGAGAAATAAAGGTGACAAAAGCAATGAATAAGAATAAAAGAGTTGATAAAACAGGTAAGGAATTCAGTCAACAATGTTACCTAATTTGTCAAAACAATCTACTACTCACTCCATGTTGCTTCTGAGAAATTGATTTGTATGAAAATGTTCCTCTTATCAAATTCAGATTTGACTTTCTTCAAATTTGAACCCTATTACTAAATTAAAAGCAAATGTTTAAAGCATCATTCTGCATTTCTCTCTTTTATTTCTTACTCTCTATACCTATGTTTATTCCATTCCAAACCCAATGATCTGAAATACGAACAGAAAACAAAAACAAAAAAGCCCTCGATGCATCACCCCTCCAGCCAGGAACCAATGTGCCATGTATCTGTTAATATTCAAATTTTGTTAGTGTTCCAGGATATTGAATGCTGTCCCTCAAATCAGTATTTGGGGAACAAGACAGGGGGATGGAAGGAAGAGAGGCAAAGGGGAGAGAGAGTTGAGGTGAGATGCAAAATAGCAAAATCTTGGGGCACCATTGAGAGCACACAGCTGGGGACTCAACTGCTCTATTCAACATTGTGGAGACAGTTTTACTTCCTTAGTGTCAAAGTGTATGTTTCCTTGTCTGTATCATAGATATCAAATTCTTTGGGGACCTTACGAAATATTTTAATTCAACTGAATTAGTGTCCACAGAGCACTATCTGAACTATTGTGAGAATGACCCTAAAATTTCTGAAATACAAAATAATAGTACAACAATGAAGTGTGCAGGTATATTAATAAAAATATTGTATAAAGCTGGATGCTTTCCAGCCTTATAGCCTTTGCCTTTAAATGAAATCATTTCTTATATTCCTCTCTCAAACTGGCCTCAACATTCCTTACCTACCAAGGACCTCTCTCCACACAATATCTTATTGGTTATAATGCAGTAAGAGCCATGGTTAGGAAATATGCTATCAGATTCGGATTATACTGCTGCACTTTTAAAAAGCACATGTATACATGGCAAGAAAAATTATTTCATTTGGACATTTTTTTGGGGATCAGTAATAAGCCCATCAACTTTTAATTGAAAAGTTTTGTCTCATTTTACGTTATCAGACTCAATGAATACTCCAAGTTTAAAAACAGACATTACTTTATTCAGTGCACATAATACTTTCTTTAATTAGTCCTTAATAAGCTTGGTTTAACTGGGATTTACGGAAGAACAGTGGTCATTAACATTAGCCAGATTAAGACTGTGTTAATTACTATTGATAGATAAAATAACGTGCAAAAATGGCTTAAATTATTCCTATACTTATGAATTGAAAAGCAGTTTGAAGCTCTGAAATGGAAATTATATATTATTTGTACTTTAAAAATTGAATATTAACTTCTGTACTTGTGAGCATACACAATCATAGAATATATGCTTTCATGGTTTGAATTTTATAGCTTATATAATTTTAACATGAATAAGACATCTTAAAATATCATTTTGGGTAATTTTCTAAGATTTAGGCATGAAATTTTTGCTTTCACTTTATGACTTAAATTGTGATTTAGATGTCTTAATAATACATTATTTTCAGAATACTTATTTCCTATTGAAAAACTGATGAATACAAATTTCTTCCTTTCTGAAAGGTTTTAGTTCAAATAATGATATTCTAATATTAATGTTACCTTTTCAATCTTATTGCAAATCTTTAATATGCTGCTGTATCATACACAGGAGTTAATAATAGTTGAAATTTAGCAATGTTTTACATCTTTGCTTCAATACCTGGGCCTTACATCAAGTGAAGCCATTTCTCAGAATTCAAATAGTTTTTCCCCTAATCTTACACCCATCATCTTGAGGCAGATCCTGTACAATGAAAATATTTATTAGAATTAAGTTATTAAAAACAAGTCTATCAACAATGAGTTTTATAAGGATAATACCAATAGAATTCTACTAGTTTTTAATCCCACATAAAATTATAAAATTATTGCTTAAATTTTTTTGTGGTGATATAATATGTTTTTCTCTAAATAATTAGAGTACTGCTTTCTGCTTTGTCTTTTTGAGACAGGGTTTCACTCTACAGTTCAGGCTGGACTCAAGCTCACTGTAGCCCAGGCTGATTTCGAACTCACATCAATCCTTTTGAATCAGCCTCCTGAGTGCTGGTATTACAGGTGTACACCACCACACCCAGCTCTAGCGTACCCCTTCTATCTAAAGATTCATGACAAGGATTTTACCACAGTCCCTGGCAAAATGAATTAGAAATAAATATAATCTGATAGCCTCACTAGAACCTTCACTTTGGCCAATCTTCCCTGAGTTCTTTACATTGAAACTTTAAAAAAATAAAAGACTCAGCTGCTTGATCTGATCAATTTGGAATCACGTGTGTCATGTCCTCCTCCCATTTTGCAAACACCTTCATGTTTAGTACATCTATTTCTTCTTCCCCCAATCCAAATCTAGGTTTCATATTCCTCTTCCCCTGCCTTCACTGCCAGTGTGGTAGCCCAAGCTGTCAGTACCTCCTACATGGGCTGCTGCAGTAACCCTTAAGCCATTCTTTTTGTCTTTTTGATCTTCTGGCCCTATCACGGGGACAATGGTGATCATCAAGCATAAATCAGTTCATTATTTTGCATCCGACCATATCTTCCATTACTATTTCATTTGTGTTAAAATCAAATCAGCTTTCATGGCCTGAAAAGACTTTTCAGAGTATAGAATACATACAACTTTCTCTGGCCGAAAGACATGCTTTGGATCGTGCTCTCCCTGTTCATTCCTTCCACCACACTGGATTATCTCAGGTTGTGTGAGCCTATTACCTTTTCTCCCTCCCAGCCCCCGCAGCTCTTCAAAGTTGGATGGTGGAGTGCTCTTACCTTTCATTTACTAAACTATCACTCATTTTCCATTCTCTGCTAAAATGTCCTTCACTGAATGTTAAAATTAAATTAGTTTTCCATATATGCCCTCACCCTCCTCCATTCAATATCTTGTACTTTCTCTAGGACTTTGGACTATTTATAATTGTATCTGGCTTTGAATGTCTGTGTGCTACATGGTTCTCCTCCATGAGACTGTTAGTTAGCTAGTAAAGGGGGGATACAGTTCTGGCCACCCTGACAGCCAGCCAGTTCATGGGTATTCAACAAATGCTCAGAATAAGGTGCTCACTGAGGCAGGAACGTGCTTTTATACATCATCCTTATGAGCATAGGCTCCCTCTTGAATCCTGAAATTGTATATTCACACCAAATAGAGTGTTTCTTTTACTTCAAGCTACATTTTATTCACTGTCAGCATTTCAGAGATTTACTGTGCAACGTTTTAATTCTCATTTTCTAGTGAGTGGGTGTCTACATTTATTCTTTTAATTTAATTTGCAACATAAAATGTTAATATTGTTGGCATTTCCATTTTACAGATGAGTAAATTGAATCTCAGAGGAAACAATTTCTGGCTTGTTTTTATGTGATGCTTAAGGTAGTATTACTTAATACAGAGTCTGTGGGTTGGTTTTCCACTTTAGTGTTTATCCCAGTTTATTAAAATAGGGGAAAAAGCTCAATCATTTTTTTAGAATATTAAAACTAGAAATGTAGGTACTTGAAGTTCCATTTAGCAAAGTTATTATCAATTTTGATGACATCAAACACATATCATAAATTTTATTGTATGTTACTTTACTAAGATTTGTTAATTTTGTAGGTCCAGAAATAGAAGTTCTAAATTTATATAATTCTTTTAATGTAAAATGTAACACTTGTAAATTATGTCTTTAAGTCACTCAAATCAACACCTGAATTACTTAGTGAGGAGGAGCGTGCTACCATAGAATTTCAAGAGCGAAGTACGTGAAGAATTTAGATGTTTGTTAATAGATTCATGAAACTATGGGGAATGTGAAAACAAACGAATTGACAACCTATTAACTTTCTTATTTATCACTTTTCATATTTTTACCTTTGTTCAACAAATAACCTTAAAATTACAGAAACAAAAATATCTTTTGTGGATGCGTCCTTTTTTAATATCTATTTCTTACTCATTCTCATTTGCTTGTCTCCCAAATAATACACACTCTATATTGGAGCTGTTTTACTCTTGTGTGTCCCTTGGATTATGCTATAAACCCTTTGTGGCAGGGACCTTGTCTTTTTATATGCTCTATAAAGCACTGTGCATACCTAGGAAATTTTATGAATAATAATAAAAAGGAGCCAGAAAAGCTTTCATCAGCAGTGTTTTATTTTCCATGTGAATTTAGGGATGAATTCATGCTATTGTCCATATTTCTGGAGGAACAGCTGCTTCTATTACAAAAGTTGAGTATGGAGAAAGCAAGTAATATTAAATCTGAAAAATACATTGTTGGTATAGGAAAAATAAATGAAGCAATACAATTTGCTTTTTCCTGTCCATTATAAAAATATTGCCAAGTGTGGCATGTGGTTCATAAAATCAAACGTTTTCTAACACAGCTGTGTATGAGGAAGCAAAATACTGCAGGTATGAGAAACCACCTGTTTGCCAGAACAGGACTTTCAAAAAAGATAAATAGAAGAGTTTTATGTGAATCTCTGTTGAATATCTGTACTGCTCTTAATGACAAAATCTTAACTCTTATTCTTCGAACAGTTGTTTTCATGCAAATTCAAGGTTCAATTACTGTACAGATGACTCACTAATAAGCAGGACTGGTTTTCTCTTCCATAAAAATGACGAGAATGAAGAAACTGTCCAGGTTAATTTTGTAACCAATTCAGTTTTAAGAGCTCAATTTACATCAAGCCACAGGTCTCTTCTCTACAGGCACTCCTTTCCCTTTTCTATCTTAGTTGCAAAACTTTCATGAACTTAGCAGTGTCCTCCCATGATGCAGAGAAATTCTGAAATATGCCATCAATCATACTGAGCTACGTACCGCAAGAATCCAAAGTGCTGTAAGCACAGGCACCGAGGGAGCATTTACGCACTGCCTGGGCCATCACATGATGCTCACAGCTACATCACTGCATCAGAATCTCATTGTGACTGTGACGTGCTTTGTGTAGAGGAGACTCAAATGTCAGAGATAGAGACAAGAACAGTTGTCAGGTTAGATTCCTCATCTATTTTACGTTAAGCAGTTGATTAGAAAAACACATTAGCTGGTATCAAATATCTCAGAGTTTAAAACATCATCAAAGACTTCTTTATATGAAACATTTCCTGACAAGCTTTATCCAGGGATACTTAATTACTGAAGTTCTGGGGAGAGTGGAGAAAGCTTTTAAAACTTTTTTGTCGTCTGTACCAAATGTTATCAAATAAGGAAACTATTCATACCCTAAATTCCAAACTTAATATAGATAGCTACCAAACAATACCTGAGAATATTTCTAAATGAACTTTCTGCACTGAATTTTTCCAGTGTCTATGTATGCAGAGCTGTATAGGTCCTGTATGTTTCTGTGATTTACACGGACACAATCTCTTTAAGATTCATGTTCGACAACAATGAGGTACTTTGTAGATTGTCCTCATATTAAAACAGTATTAAATTCCTGCAAGCAGAGAGCTTTCACCCATCTTTAACTCCTACATGACAAAGTATTAATATGGCCTTGAGTGAAACAGCAGCGTATAACTTCACCATTAGGAGAGTGGACTCTGTCCTGTAAAGTAAGATGTAACTTATATTATGTTAAATTTTGATTATCCTAAGTCTGCGTGAAGCACACAGGTATCCCTGACTTGTTGTCTACTTCTTATTTTTTAAATTTATTTTTATTTATTTATTTAATTTTTTGTGCAGGGAGGGTCTCAGTACGCAGCTCGAATTCCCGGTGATCCTCCTGTTTTCAGCCTCCCCAATCTGGGAATACAGGCATGCGCCATCGCGCCCCTGGTTTCGTGTCTACTTCTTATTTAATATAACCTCAGAAAGATGGCATCCTCAAATTCAACTCACTACTTAAACTTTTCAGAAGCCCCACTAGTCTGCTTCCTCCTTTTCCTCTTGAAATTTCTAATAAGGAAATTTCATCTACCCAACTAAGAGTCCTTTCTGTAGTCTAAAAATAGTTTGATTTTTAATATTATTTTATAATTTTTATCTTGTCATGATTTGGATAAATTTTTAGCTAAATATGGAATATTGGCATATCAGTATTTGATTTAAGAGGAATGTGTCCTATTTCCATTCTGCATTTATGACTGTGGATATATTTTTCTTTTTACTTTCTATTAAGAATTATTTTTTAATAATGTAAAATTTTGCCATTATCATGATGAAATGTCAACTTCTAAAGATTTGGGTTTCCTCATTAGAAGATTTTCTAGGACAAATAGATTGTAATATATAAAATAAGTCTTTTTATTCAGCCTTCAATGCAGACTAAAGGAGAATGGCTCCTTTTTCATAGAATCTACAAAAGTGCAGGAAAGGATCCACATATAGCATAATAAGACATACATGGGTATGTATGTATGTTTGCATGTATGCATGAATTAAAATAAAGATAATACCAGCTACAGTAAAAGATCAGAGAAAAATTAGTCTTCTGTAATAGGGAGATGGGTGATGTGGAAATTTTCTTTATTTCTTTTAGTGTTTTTGTTTATTTTTTGTTTTCTTTAGTCTTTATGTTTCCCTACCTATGACTGGGCACTTACTAGTGTACCTTATATTATTTGATATATCATATCTATTAATGAGTTAGGATAAACTTGATTATAGTATTGGCTTTGCTGCTAATTGTTTCTGTTATGAAATGTTAATTGTTTTTAAAAAAGGGTTATGACTTTTCTACTTTTTGATTTAAAAGAAAGCCAGAAACACCTGCATTTCTATATCTGTTATCTAGTAGTTTGTTGATTAGCCTTCTCAGTGCAAGGTATCTTCTACAGTGTGTACCATGCTCATAAGGAGAGATAGTTATCTCTGTGGCCCCAGCAAGGGACAGTGTGCCTGAGGCTGCGCTCACTGTGGTGTGGACATGATACGCCCTGTGCCTCATGCATTTAACATTTGCAAAAGCTGCCCTTCAGTGGCCACAGCACATAAATAATTCTTGTAAGAATTGGGTATAATAGGTTTCTTTTTGGAGATATGTCATATTTTCGTTCCTAGTTATTTTAAGTAATTTCTTCTTAGGCTTCACTGGCAGTAAAAAGACACATTTCATTTTCCCTGTGTATGAGTTACTACTGAACTAATGTAACACATTTCTATTTAAAATATTATTAGCAGATGTTTGTATAGGTAATAATTGCAGTCATCTTGGGGAATTGGTGAATATATAGATCTCATCTTAATCATAGTATAATTATATTTTTCAATATATTATATGTATTATTGATTATATATCATATAATTTATTGTATTATTAATCATTGTATCATTATCATTTTTAAAAATGTATTTGGTACACGGTCTCACCACTCAGCTTGGACTCGTAGTGATACTCTTGTTTTCAGCCTCCTCAGTGCTGGGATTACAGGTGTGTGCCACCACACCGGGTCTCCATGGCCGGCTCAGTGAGCCCAGGGTGGGGCTGGTATGTCATATGACTCCGGGGATTGAAACCCAGTTCCTGCGCATGTGTAAGCAGGTGTTTAGTCCACTGAGCTGTCTCACCAGCCCTTCATTATATTATTTTTATTCCTCCCTTGTTTTCATTCCATTTCCAGGTATGTTTTCTTTTCCTGTTTCCTATCACCTATCTTTTATTTTGCTTCTTAAATTACCTGTACTTTGAATATCTTCGATGAGAGAAATCACGAGACATTTAAACTTCTGTGTCTGATTTACTTCAAACAATATTTATTTATTTATTTATTTATTTTAGGAAAGGGTCTACAGTATGTTCAGAGTCTCACTACTAGACCAGACTCGTGGTGATTCTCCTTTTGACAGCTTCCCAAATGCTAGGATTACATGCATGCGTCACCATGCCCAGTCTCAATGGCCTTCTCAGTGCTCCCTGAGGGCAGGACTTGTTGGCCTAGGGATGGAACCCTGGGCTCTGCGCCTGCTTGCAGGTGCTTTAATCCACTGAGCTATTTGACCAGCCCTATTTCACACAACTTTTAAATGAACTACTTATTTAATGTATTCACATTTGTGAGACTTCCAAAGTTTATTTCTAACAATTGTCTAGTGGTCACTTGATACTAAATACCACCTACAGGGCTAGCGGAATGTCAATGTCATCAGAGAGGCACAGTACTATAGCAAAGTCAAGTATCTTGAGTTGGGATCCTCTCTCTTGTGCATACTAGAGGGGATCTCTGGTATAAGGAGAGAGCTATCTAAGGTTCTTCAAATTTAAAATGGTTCTGAATCAACATGCATACAGTAACAATGAATTGGAATTTGGTGATTTAAGTTTTTTGGGAGTTCACCATGCTCAGTGAGAAAATCTCCTGATGCTGTGCAGTGAAGTGAGTGTACCCAAGCAGTGGCCCCTGCGAGGCTGAGCAAGAACACACTTTGTTTTACTAACCTCTGATGTTTGGCAGGCAAGGTGAACTGAATGCATTTTCAGTTTTCAGAATGTAACCACTAAGTTGAGGGGCACCTGTGCTTTTGTACTCTTAGTAAACCCATATATCCATCTTATCTTTTAAACGATGGTTAGTATGATGTCTTAATGCTTTTGAGGGAGAAATAGACACTAATTTGCATTGAAGACTTTCATAAAAGGATTTATTTATATAATAATAGTTATTATCAGTTGCATGATTGAAATGTTCATCCATGACAATCAGCCAATCCTATTGTTAAGAAAAAATATTTTATTAATGTGTGTGTAAAAGTGGCTTGTAACTGAATTATTTGATTAATTCAATATCATAATCTTAAAGATAAATTCATGTTAATAAGGATTTTACCACAAAAAATGTAGGATCTGTATTACAAATATACCATTTCATAATGCAAATCTTGCTATGAATCTAAAGGTTACATACTATAATGTGGTGAACTAAAACCACTGAGTAGTTCTGGGTACATTTTTATTCATAAAATAAAGAAATAAATGTGGTACTGGGCCCAGGAGATAGCTCAATAGAGTAAGTGCTTGCCTGCCAAGCACAGGGTCCCAAGTTCAATCCCTAGTATCACAAAAAAAAAGTGCTTTTCATTTTTTTCTCATTCTTTAAAGATTCTCATAATTTGAGCACCTCCATTTCTTTGAAACTGGTATCAGAATTTTGAAGTTTGTTGATAGTTTTCAATTAATCATGATTGAACTATTGTCCGCAGCTCTCTAGCCCTGAGAATACATGTGCTTTTGCTGATAGTAATCTTTAGCTATTCTTAGTGAAATGAGTTCACCTAAATTAGTAGTCAATTTAATCAAGTATGAATTTTCTACTAGTATTAAAACAATAACCAAACTTCTAAGACATGAATCTAATTTATATCTGGTGATAATGTCAAGCCCGGCTTTAAAAGATCAAGCTCATTTTTTCAAACTTTTATTTTGTTCTGTAACACTGGTATCAGAAATATGCTTAGCTTGCTTTCTGGGACAACTCATTTTAAAATAAGAATTACCTGGCACATACATGTACAAGCACATTTTCTTATAGCATATAAATGCATAGCATATACAGTTAACTGTTTTGTATGAAAACAGTAGTAAGCCTGTAACACAGAATTTAAAATGAGAATATTTAAACTTAGTGTATAATTCTACTACATTGTAGTTGTGGAAAATTCATACATATATGAAACATATCTTGGTCATTTTTGTCCCTTTATTCTTCTACCTTTGCCCCTCCTGCTGATAATCTTTCCTATCTCCACGAAGTCTGCATAAAATGGGCAATTTCATACCAAATAGATGACATGCAAAGCAAGTGTTAAATTATCATAGTGTGACAAAGTTATGCAGGTGAATACTTTGTTATCACAAGTATATAGTCTGAATAAATCTATGAAAAGCTCTTTTTTAGTGCAATCACTTCCTATAATGTGTAATTTTTCCTGCCCCTTCTGTTCTTGTTTATTTTAATTTTAATATGAAAGAAATGATCATCCCATTTTGTTTGAAACTGGTACAAAGGTAAAACCACAAACCTCTTGAAAGAATTCCTTTGTACACAACCACATGAGTGTTGTTGGAACACAATTTTACCACCTGCCAGAAGCTTTAAAAACAAAATCAAAAGGTTTGCTGCTTCAAAATATTCAAACTAAGGGTGGCTTCTGGGTGGAAATATAATGACTAGATCATTCTCATTACATGTTTATTATTGTACAACACAATTGTGAAACTTTTGCTACTTTTCATGAGAGAATAATCATACATGAGCATATTAACATTATTAATAACTTCACTATACCACCATTGTTCATGAAAGACAGAATTGGGAATCTAATATTTAGAGTATTTCGCTGTTAACATGTAAACTTACTAAATGAAAAAGAGAAGAAAAAGGTGAGGTATTTCTTATACTAGTTAAAACAATTCAGCAATAGCATGCTTCATTAACTGTTTGCATACAACACAGAAGTGCCTTCTGATCAAGTGGAAAGCCAACTTGGGACCAATTTTCCACAACATAAATCCAACACTCATTCTACCTCTTGCTACCTTTGCATTCAAACCACTAGGAAGGTTTTTCATGACTGTCCTATCAGGACTATTTCTAATACTCCTATTTTAGATTCTTAATCCTCAAAAATATTTCTATTTTAGCCTCAGTTCCCCAGGATAAGATTCACACATCCTAATCTTCATTGTTGTGAAGCCAGTACATTTGAAGTTATTGTTCTGGTTGAGAAACAATAAATTTTTATCATGTAAGAAATGTATTAAAGCATTGAAATGGACTGTTTACACAAAATTTTAATTATATCAATTTCTGTCTCTGGTTTCTCTTTATATAAACATGTATATGTATTTATGTACTCAGTATATAAGTACCATAATAAATATAATATATCCAGCGTTATTATACATCTAGTTATCTCATAGGATATTACTTATCTGATACTAACAGAAAATGTGTTATCCTAGTAAATTTTCTTAAAAGTGAATGGCATGACTGTGCTTTCAGGATAGGTGAGTCAATTCAGCTGGTTGAACATGTAATAGCTGCAGAGTGCTACCAACCAGACACAATGAAGTCATCCCCAGTCCCTAAAGAGTCTAAACCATTATTTGGTTTGGTATATTAGATTGTGTCCTTACCAGCAGCGTTCCCAGATCATTTTTGATTGCACAGGTGAGAATCCGGGAGACAACGTCTGTCTTCATTTCCTTTCTTTTCCATAGATGTCAATTCGTTTTCTAGGCTGCAAATGAGGAAAGAAAAAAGAGATGATATGTTTTTATTTATGAAAGTAATAGGTATGGGGAAAGAGGAGGATCAAATTTTCTTTGTTTATGGTATGCTGAAATATTTTCCCTGAATGTACCATTGTGCCAATGTTTTGGTGAGAAAACCTTTATGTACAGGTGCATGTTTTCATTATGAAAAACATGATTTCTAATTAATTACACTATAAGGCACTATTTTATTGGGCCTAACATATTTATTTTTTGATTATTGTTTCGTTTAACATATTTAGTGGTTATATGATTTTGATTTTATTTTATTAAAATTTGGTGTCTTCTTTACTGAGTGTAAACCAAAAAAATGTATTGAAACATTGAGATGAAAATATTATTGATCTTGTTGAAATTTCAAAAATAGAATTTATCATATGCAAATAACACTAAAATAGTATTTTGTTTATTTTATTTCTTTGATCATATGCCATACTAAAACTAGTATCTTATTGTTTTATTTCTTTCTCTTAAAAATGAACTCATTATAGACATTAAAATAACTGTATGGTCAAGACAAGTGATATGTGCCACAAATTTAAAAATGCAGTATAAACTAAATACTTTTAGTATTTTAGTTCACTGATTATTGATTCAGTGAACTAAGTATGATTTAACAAGTAAGACCTAATGTTATTATATTGATATCTTTAGGGCTTTTGTGGCTGGGGAGATAGCTTGGTGCTTTAAGTGCCTGTCTGGCAAGCACAAGGACCAGAGTTCAATCACGGGAATTTCATGCTGTGTCGGCCCAATGCTGAGCTGTCCACTGAAACCAGGGGTAGTGGCGCACACCTGCAATCCCAGCACTGGTGAAGCTAAGAAAGGAGGATCACTATGAGTCTGAGCTGCTTAGGAAGACCCTGTACCAAATAAATAAATAAATAAATAATCAGAAAAATATTAAAAATCTTCAAGGATTTTTCCTGAACTATTTCTTGTAAATCAATCTTGTCAAGTTTTAAGAGACTCTCCTGCTTAGGAAACACGGTAATAAATGTTTGTTTAAAGTGAGTTGCATCTATACATCTATAGTAGTTTTACAATTCATGTCATTTTTCATAAATATTTCTTCGCACATGTATATATTCATAGAGCAAGTCTCCCGTGACGGCAGAAGTGAGATGATACCAAAACAAGTGTTTCATTTTCTTGATTGCTACCTTACTTGAGTTACTGGCATATGACATAGCTCTTTTGAAAAACAAAAACAAAGTCTACCTTCTGGCCTATTAGCAGTTACAGTACTAAAGATGATAAGATAATGTCCTTGGTGTCGGGGCAGATCAGTGAAGAAGCAGCTCCACCGCCACTTGACAACTGGCAGCTCTTAGTATTACTTCAATTATCTAAGGCTTGAGATATCTTTTATTTAGAAGTTGAGACTAAAGCGGCCAGGGTTCCATCACTGGCCTGCAGTGCAAGCCCAGCCCCCAGGGTACACTGATACTATGATTGAGACTGGGCATGGTGGCGTGCTCCTGTGATCCCTGTGCTTGGGGCCTGAAAACAGGAGAACAACTATGAGCGTAATCTACTTAGTGAGACCCTGTGGACCCTGAAGACTCTGTACCAAATATATGTATAAAAAAAGAAATTGAGAATTAAGCTCAAATATGTTTGTACTTTTGTGTCTCATTGATAACACTTTGATTAGTTGTAATTTCTAAAAGATCTACTTAATGCTTAAATATTTTTACTCTGAACAAATTTGATATGTCTAGGGGCCAGGGAGATAGCTCAGAAGAAGAAGCGCTTGCTTGGCAAGCACAGGGTCTTGAGTTCAATTCCACAGTACCACATGTATATTTGATCATCTGAGCAACTATATTGGAGACAATGATGTGCATTATAGGGTCCGGTCCGATAGTGAATATATATATATATATATATATATATATATATATA
>NDGN011466152.1:0-16466 GCA_002564285.1 Tympanoctomys barrerae
AAATAAATGTTTTTTGTTTTTTTTTTTTAAAAAAGGACATTAAAAAAAAAAAAGTGTAAGAGTTGGGTAACCTGACTCCATGTTACAGATGAGGTAGCAGTCAGGTCTCCCAAGAACCATACGTTAAGGCTCACTATTTTAGTTCTGTACCTTCCCTTCCTACTCTGTTCCGGAAGAGTCTTTTTGTCCTTATGAAGGGACAAAAAGACTGTCCCCCAGCAAGCCCCAAGACATCCAGAACCTTTTCTGGGCTGAAGCCTGTGCTGCCCAGATCTGGGCTGTGTTGGGCCTGTGTATACTTGCACCTTAGGCTCCCTTCCTGCAGGAGAAGCATGGGTGCTCATCTCAGGCAGGCCCTATGGGGTTTTTTTGTTTTTGTTTTTGGCAGAACCAGGGATCGAACTCAGGCCCTTGCACTTGCCAGGGAAGCACTTACTCCACTGAGCTGTCTCCCTAGCCCCAGGCCCCAGGCCCTATGTTTTTGAGAGTTTAGCACATTCTTATAACTCCTGGACCAAAGACAGAATCATAAAGAAAATTATCAAGTACTTAGAACTGAGGAATAATAGAAAAATATCACTTAGCAAAATGTGTACAGCATCAAGTAGGTTTTAGAGAGAAAAATGTAGCCTTTTAATGATTTACACTAGAGCGAGGTATAGTGGAGAATGCTTGTAATCCCAGCACTCAGGAGGATTTCTGAGAGTTTGAGGCCAACATAGTGAGTTCAAGCCCAGCCTGACATGCACAGCAAGTTCTTTGTCTCAAAGAACCATAAAAGGAAGGCAGGCTTACATTGGAACAAAACAAAAAAATTAATGAATGAAACCTCTATCTTAGAGACAAAAGAATAAGCATGTGAAGAATAGAAAGAAGATAGTGACCTGGATTAGAGCAGAGGTCAGGGAGATACACACAAAGTAACAGGTGGAAGAGTGAAGGGCTCTTCATAAGACTCCCATGAGACAACCCTGAAGTTAGGTTTGGGAGCAAGTCCCCTTGCCTCTGGTTTAGGAGGAGACCATCTAAAAACCTTCTGTCCTCTGTTTACTCAGGACTTGTTTTTTAAGTACACCTGGAATAACTTTTTGCACTTCCAAGTGGAACTATGCATAGCCACTATTCTCTCCCATGCGGCCCGGGAGGAGAGGGTAGAAGCCCGTGGATCCGAGGGCAGAGCAGAGCTTCCCCAGGAAAGTGGGAACAAGAATGAAAACCTGGAGACCCCTCAGCCTGTTGTCTGCCTTCCTGAGAACGCAATGGTGACCCACGTAAGTCCAGACCAGTACCCTGCTCACTGCTGCCGGCAGAGCCCAGCCTGCTCAGACCAAGAACCTTTGGGCTGTAGCACTATCACCTACAGCCAGCACTCTCTGGGCCCTTGTGCTCTCTCTGAACCCCGCAGGGTACAAGTACTGCTCACCTTAACCCACAAGGACAGTGACTAATGAGAAACATCCACATTGCCAGGGTCACAGAGCAGAGCTGGGGTTAGAGGAGAAGTGGTCGGAGGGAAGGCAGCGTATATACACATGGGTGGTGGGCTGCACCCTTGGCAGGTCCTGGACACAGCTCCCCAGGGCTGGGCTCCTGACCCTGTAGTGACCAGCTTGTGAGGAAGATCCTAGTGTCGGATTCTCAGATGAGAAAGCTTTCTGGGACTCTGCCCTTTAGAAGCAGGTACATCAGCCCCTCCTCTGACCTTCTCTGTCCCACCCTTGAGTCTTCCACACAGCTATGCTCTTACTGCCTCTTCTCTGGCTGGGTGGGTCCAGAATCTGCCTCTCAAGTTCTTTCTGTCCTCAGCATTGAGGTTTCCCAGGCAAAGAGGAGCCTTAGTGTTTGCTGGGGGAGGAAGCAGGGGAGCAGCCGGGTAATGTGAGCATAAAGAAGTGCTCTGCAGTTAGAGTCACTTTTCAGTGTTTACCAAGGAGGGGTGGGATGCTGGGGCATAGCATGCACCACGCGGTGCATGTGATAGAAGGCTGAGTTGTGTGGGGGGAGGGTCCTGAGGTTTCCAGTCAGAAGCCTCACATGAGTCAGGGCTGTGGGTGCCTTCTGTGTGGGGCCAACACTGGAGAGAAGAGTCCAGGTCCTGCACCCCCTTGGCCTAGTTGATAAACAGCCAGAGGGAGGTGGTTTCCATGATGAGACTGCATGGTGTTGAGGTAGGGCATGGAGATATTTAGGGGCTGCACAGCCTGGCAAGGGATCCCAGAGTATGAGTGGGAGTAGGAGGGCTAAGACAGGTAGCAGCACATGTCAGAGCTGGGAGTGACACGGTGCTCAGGGGTCCCAGCTGCTCCTTCTGGACAGAAGTGGAGGAAGAGGGACTGGGAGGTGAGGGCCATTCCATGGTGCAAGAGACACTGAGTATCCATAAGGCTCTGAGGTTCTTGGGCAGTACCTACCTCTGGAGTCTGGTGGGGCCTACAGAAGTCAGGACTGTGGTGTTGTAGTTACAGTGCTGATGGCCTGGCTTACTGCCACAGCCTCTGGGGAAGGGGTATAGCCCTGAAGGCCCCAACTGACACAGCTTCCCCCTCCATAGTTGTTCCAGAAGTGCTGCCTGGTGCAGAGGATCCTAGAGGCCTGGGAAGCCAATGACCACACACAGTAAGAGCCTTGGGACTTGCCCTGTCAGTATGGGGTACAGAGCCACACTTTACAGGACTCCATGTTCAGTGTGGGCCATCAGGAGTGTATAACTGGGAGGTAATGAGAAGGGCAGGTCAAGTAATAAGTGACTGGACAGTGGTCAGGGGAGTGGCCTCACTCCCAGGTACCCACATGGCTCTTGGCCAAGCTTTGCACACTTCTGGGCCCACCTCTATCCCTGATCTTCCCAAGGATTTGGGGCACCCTGTGTCACTTGTCAGAACTTCTCCACAGGCCTTTATTTTTTAGTTTTTATGCTTTTACATAACAGTCTTTTTTCAGGTCAGGAAGTAAGACTTACATGTTGTCCAGGGCCCAAGACCCCCACCCCTCCGTCTGCTGCCCTACCAGGAACAGCAGGTCTTTGGGCAGTGGGAAGGGGCTCACGGGAGCCAGGCTCTGAATTTGGCTCACCCTAGACCTAGGGAGGGGTGAGCAGAGCCCCATAGCAGGAGGGAGCACCCATGAAGCAGCGCCCAGTGCCGGCTCTAGACACCAGCCCTGCCCGGGGCCTGCTTTGCGGCTGCCCTTGGCAGTTGCCATGGGCTGCAGTTGGGCCCGTGCTGTGGGCTTAGTGCTGCGGTCTTTTTGTCACACACAAGCAGCATCTGTCCCCTTTGCACTTCTTAGGGTGGCTTAACCTGTAGGGTACAGGAGGTGCTCCAGAACCCCAGGTGCTGGGGTAAGGCTACTGACAAAGTATGGAAGAGCCAGATAGGTGCCCTGGATGTCACCTGCTGGGGTCACCCAGGGGGGTGAGGGCCCAAGTGGAGGTGACAGCAGAAATGAGCTTATAGAGGCTGGTGTCACTTGACCTTTCCAGCCACTGGTAAGACAAGGCCAGGGCTAGGTGGCCACCCTGACAAGTCCTTGTTACTTTTAGGGCAGCTGGTGGCATGAGGCGTGGGAATATGGGCCACCTCACACGGATTGCCAACTCGGTGGTGCAGAATCTGGAGCAGGGCCCTGTTCAGACCCACATCAGCAAGGTCATCCAAGGTGAGCCTGCCACCCTTGTTGCCTCTGGCCCTCATCAGCAGGTGGCACCTGTGCATGTTGGTTGGACCATTCAGCTTCCCTTGTTTTCGTGCTGTTCCCTGGTGATCTCAGGCTGGGCCCAGGTGCACACTTTGTGGGGCAGACCTCTTTGGGGCCCTGTTGACGACAGAGCACATGGTGTAGAGGACTGGGCCCTGGCAGGTCAGTTCATGGCCCTGACGCTAGAACTTAGCAGCTGTGAGCATCAGGCTCTTCTGTGCTGGGCCACCAGCGCCTGGCATGGTGCTGGCAGTCCTGGCCCACTCCGGCTGTGCTCTGACGTCAGGCATATGAGAGAGCCTTCCTTGTGTGAACCTTAGCGGTGAGCAACAGGTGGCTCCCTATTCCTAGGAGCGGACAGTGGAGAGTCACCCCCAGGGAGTCCAGCCTTGTGGGGTAGGAGATCCCATCCTGGACTCTGAACATACAGCAGAGCAGCATCTTTGTTTTTTGTTTCTTTCTTTTTGTTTTTTAAGAGTAGGAAAATTGGGTCAGGGATAAAGCTCACCAGTACAAGCACTTGCCTGGCAAGCACAAGGTCTGGAGTTCAATTCCCTGTACAAAAAAAAGAAAAAGAAAAAAGAAAAGAAAAGAAAGAAAAAAAAAAAAAAGGAAAGGAAGAAAGAAAGAAAATTTAGAGCCGTGGATACAGCTTAGTGGCACAGCACCTGCCTCACAAGCACAAGTTTGATTCTGAGTTTGATTCCTGGTAGCAAGAAGAAAAAAAGGACAATTTATTGAAGAAAGCGAGCGGGAATGGGAGCAGCGTCTGGGAGACGGGGGTCCCACATGGGCTGCCCTAGCAGAGCAGCCGCTGAGAGATCTGGCGCTCACCATGCTGTCTGCTGCCCTGGCACCCACATGCAGGAACCTCAGGGCCTGCTCGTGGCCCTCGTGCACTGAGCACGCAGTCTGGGCACACCCAGGTCCTCATGCCACGGGCACGTTGTCTGGCCTGAGTGCACAGGCTGAGCAGCAGGGAAGGAGGCCTCCAGCCTCCAGCGTCCAGTGTGGCCAGATGGACAGGCAGGTGGCCGTAAGGACGCCAGATAGCAGTGTATGCACCGTTGGTGTCAGTGCAGTCAGCACCCTGAGATCATGGGTGGCGAGCCGGCAGGAGCCCTGGCTCTCTTGGACAAAGAAAGTGGTCTCACTCTGGGCTGCACAAGGTGCTGCCTGGCTGTAAGACTGGTCCTGAATCAGAGGCTGAGCCAGCTGTGTACAGCACACATAGCCAGGGAGCTATGGCCCTGATGACCCCTGACTCCCCTTTGTGACCACACTGGGCAGGTGTGCTGTAAGGAAGCTCTAGATGGCCCTCGTGCCTCCACAGCCTCTCGAGATGGTACAGCGATACATAGATATGCAGCCCGCAGGGTGCTGCTGAGCTTATATATACTGCAGCGATGGGACCAGGAGGGAGGATTGCTCTGAGTTTCTTTGTTTCTGGATATTTGCACCAATAAGCAGAGTAGAACTGTGGTGACTCTCAAGTCTCTATAGGGACAAGGAAGTACCCAGTGCCCTGCTTAGGGCTGCTGCATCCCATCTTCAGTGTGGCCTCAGATGCCATGGGACCCTCACCCAGCTGTACTGGCCTGTTTCCTATCAGCAAGTCCCTGGGTGCAGGAGCATGGCTTGTGCTCCTGGCCCAGGATGTCCCAGAAGTGCTCCCAAGTACCCACAGTGGCTCCGTGGTCCTGAGGGCTCACCAAGCAGCACTTCCCTTACAGGGCTTCCTGCAGATTGCCGTGGACGCTGGGAGAGCTTCGTAGAGGAAACACTGACCGAGACCAACCGGAGGAATACCGTGGACCTGGTGAGGAAGCAGCAACTCCTGTGGCATGTGGCCACAGCCGAGGATACTGCAGACATTTGGAGGAGGGGCTGAATACACCTGCCCACTCACCTCACATGCACGGGTGCCAGTGTGTGTCCATGAGCAGGTGGTCCAGCCTCTGGCTGTCCTGTGTCCTATTGGGGCTGGCTCCCTGAAGGCCTCTGTGGAGCTAGTGTGGTCCCGTGGTCCCTGCCCCTCCCACCTCAGGAGCCATAGTTTGTCCAAGAGCTTCTTGTGCTTAGGACCCATGATGTGCCCTGGCACAAGAGAAGTTGGGCTGTCACGGGCCTTGGCCTCATTTGGCACTTTACAGCACAGCTTCCTAGGCTGAGATTTGGTGAGCACCAGGCTGGGCTGGGTGGCATCTGGGACCCCAGCCGGACGGGGTCAGGGTGCTCCCACCTCACGTGCCCACCCCATCTGGCCTGTGTTTTAGGTGAGCACTCACCACCTTCACTCCTCGAGTGAGGACGAGGACATTGAGGGTGCTTTCCCTAACGAGCTGTCCCTTCAGCAGGTGAGGGCATGGCCGGCACTCTGCACCCAGCCGGGCCCTTTTCTGGAGCCCGTGCCCTTGGTAGCACTTAGTCCCAGTGACGTCTCATAGTAGTTCATAGAAAGAGAAAGTGGTTTATCCCCCAGCACGCATGGGGTAGAGGGGAGCCCAGGGGAGATCCTCCATGTCACATCTCTTTGGCGAGTCCCTGGGATACTAAACCTGAGAGGGTGAGGAAGGCGTCTCGGATGTGACCGCTCTGAGCAAGCAGCCAGAGTGGGATGGCTCCCACCACACTGACGCGTACGTGCATGGCTGCCACATGGTTTCCAAGGAGCAGCCTCAGGCTGAGGTCTGCTTCATGGTGGCATCCACTCCTCCCAGGCATTCTCTGAGTACCAGATCCAGCAGATGACGGCCCACTTTGTGGATCAGTTTGGCTTCAATGATGAATTTGCAGACCAGGATGACAGCATCAAGTGAGCCTGGATGTCTTGTGGCCTTGGTCTCTGGGAGTAGCATGAGTTCCTTTCTGCTCTGTGAACCCCCAAGGGAGCTCCCCATGGTCCTGTCGGGTATGGCTTGGTGCCCCTCAGGGGACAGCTAATGTCCAACTGCCAATCAGGGCACCCAGGCCTGCCAGAACAGCGTCAGTGAGGAAGCACTGAGGGAATCCTCTCTGTTCTTGCAGTGCCCCGTTTGACAGGATTGCAGAGATCAACTTTAATATCGACACAGATGAGGACAGTGTGAGTGACTGGGACTTGGGGCCGAGTGGGCGAGTCAGAGACATTGGTCCAAAAGAGGGACCACGCGTGCCTCAGGCTTGCCACACGTGGCCCTTGTTCCTGGAGGTGGATGGAGGTGGTGGGCCCTGAGCCAGTGTGTGTGCTGTGTATACAGAGCCACGTGCCAGCCAGGCTGGGTCTAGTCTTGGGAGCTGAGCTGCAGAAGGAGCCATGGGAGCCTTGGCCTCCCCAGGCACTGCAGAAATTAGTCTGTGTGTTCTGTATCTTGCAGCCCAGCACAGCTCTGTTTGAAGCCTGCTGCAGTGACAGAATCCAGCCCTTTGATGATGAGGAGGAAGAGGACATCTGGGAAGATGAGGAAACTCGTAGTACTGCCCGGGTGATGGCCAGAGCCAGGTGTGGGGCCCAGCTGCCCTCCAGAACCTGGTTGGCACCAAGCAGAGCTCAGGCCCAGGGAGGTGGTGGCCTTTCTTTCCTCAGGAGACCAGAGCTGAGGCTGGGAGGCAGGCAGTGCTTCTCTGCACATTCTGTGCTCACCTGGGGCCCTCATTGCCTCTCCAGCGTTAGGTGTCCATCAGGGGCACCAGGCAGATCTGACTGTGCCCTTGTCCCTCCAGGTTTGGAGCCCCACACAATTCAGAAAGCTGCTCCAAGAATGGTGTGGAGCATGACGGCCTGGACAGGAAGGCAGGCTCAGGGGCAGACAGGAACAAGCCTGGAGCAGTGATCCCCCTGGCTCTTGCACAGAATGAAGGCTTCTCCTCAGAGGGTAACTCAACAAGTAGTGCTGGGGACCCTGCAGGAAACTCTGTGTCAAAGACAGGACCTGGGGCCTGGCCTGTGCATTTCGGGGGCTTTTGGAGATTCTCCAACCCCAGCTACTCAGGCCTGCAGCCTGCAGCCCCCTCTGCACATACCTTTATTCAAGCATTCCTCGGACCAGCAGCTTTCTTGCTATTCTCCCACTGTCCTGGGTGAAAGATGTGCTCTGTGCTTTGCCTACCAAAGAGTGGCACCCATCAGCCCCCTCTGCTGTGGTCACTTTCAGCTGCACCTGCACAGTTGGTGCCCACCAGTCTCCTGAAGGGTTGCCCCAGACCATGTGGATGTTGTGTGTCTTGCATAGCCCGACTACCCTCAGACATGTTCCACTGCTTACCCGCCACACTACCTCCAAGGCAGCCTCTGGGTGGCACTGACATAGCCAGGACATGAGGAAGAGAGAAGAGCCTCTGAGGGCAAGATTGTCCAGCAGAGGTGGCCCCATGCATGGCCAGCAGCCCTGCTTTGGTCAGAGTCCATCCTGGATTGGACTAGGTGGGACAGGGTGGGGTGCAGCCACATTGCTTCTAATACTGAGCCCTCTTAAAGGCTCTCAGGAGGGAGACCCGTAGAGGACTTGCTGAGGACATTAGCAGCCACATGGCTGTGGGTGGCTTTCCAAGAACTTTAACACCAGTCTCCCCTCTTCTGGGAGCTCCTGAGGGTTGCTGGTGAACATACCTGGGGCACTGGGCAGACCCCTTTTGAGGCCCAGCTGTGTCCTGCTGTGCTCTGTGGAGTGCCCAGCCTACTCACTCTGCCCACTGAATCTCCTTCTGGCAGATGCTGCATGGACAGCCGTCTTTGATGAGCCCGTGAGCCCAACAGCCCCAGCCCCAGGAGCTGCGAGGGACGTGGGTTCTAGTGTGTGGGCAGCTGGTGCCTCGGCTCCAGAGGAGAAAGGCTGGGCCAAGTTCACCGACTTCCAGCCTTTCTGCTGGTAATCATTGTATCAGTGGTGTGCAGGGTTGTGCCAGGAACTGCCTGTTGAGACCTGGAGCCAAGTGACCCCTGAGGACTTACCCTGTCCTCATCTTCATTTGCAGCTCAGAGGCAGGGCCCAGGTGCAGCTCTCCTGTGGATACAGACCGCAATCATGCTGAGAGTGGCCCCAGCCCCAGCCCCAGCCCAGAGAAAGCCTGTGAGTAGGACCAGTGCAGCTACCTCTCAGCCTCCTACTGGGGACCTGGCCTTGCCCAGTTGCCAGGCCTCTGGCAGGCTACCCCCACCATTGGAGTCAGTGGAAGTCACCAAGGCTAAGCTGCCACCATGTCTTGGTGCTGCTACCAGGTTCCTAGACCTGTGTGGGATTGAAACTGCCATTTCCAGTCAGTGGAACCCCTGTCCTGGGAAAAGGAGAGTGCCTCAGAGCCAGGGCTGGCCTAGCTGCATGGCCTAGGTCTGCACCCTGTACCCTGGGCAGCAGTGTTGGGGCTCCGACGAGTTGGAAATGATGGGCCAGTGGCAGGAAGCTGAGCTGGGCCCTGACCAAAGTTCCTGGCCCCCGTCCTCACACCCCTTGGTCAGATAGGCTCAAAAGCTCCAAAGACTGGGCCTAGAACTCCAGACAGAATGACAGCTGCCACCTGACACCTCTGTCCTGGGTGCCAGGCTTGCAAGGGATAGAGGCAGTGCACATGAAACTGAGTGGGATCCTTCTGTGAGCCTCTGCTGCTTCATCTGAGAAGAGCACACGTCCTTCTGTCTTCTGGGGAGGGGATACTGCCCGTGAGGATGACACACAGCTCTTCAGGAGTTGCTGTGCACAGACTCTCCCGTGCCCTAATGCGCAGTAGGTCGTACCGGAGGGGCTTCTGTCTCACATGTGTGCTGCTCACAGTGGTTTGGGGACTCTGAGGCTACAGTAACTGTCCTCTGTGGCCCTTCTATCTTCATGAGCATCACAGCCTCTTTGTTTTGCAGTTGGTCCTGCCCCCCCTTGTGCCTGGAATGTGTGTGTCACCAGGAAGGCCCCCCTGGTGGCCTTGGACAGCAGCAGCTCCGGGGGATCTGACAGTGAAGATGAGGAAAAGCTGGCTGCCACTGCAGAACCTGTGAGCTCAGGCCTTGGCCGGGAGGCCCCCTCGCCACCCAGGAAGGAGGATGCTGCGGGCAGGTGTGTGGAGTGGCACCACATCCCAGGGCCCCCAGGCCAGTGCCCACTGCGACCTCAGCTCCCTGCTCCCCTGGCTGCAGGTAGAGGCTAGGCCAGGCTTCCTCCTTGTTGCCCTAGTGGCCTTGTGGCATACACAGGTTGTGCCAGGACACACGAACTCCTGTGCATCACAGTGAGGCTGGACAGGGTACAGGCTTCTCTTCCCTGGGCTTAGCACCTGCTTTCTGTTGTGAGTGGCTGAAGAGACAGGCTGAGTGTCTCAGCAAGGGCCCCCTAAGTACAGAAGCCTTGATCGTAGAGGTGAGCTGGGTTCTGTGGGGCTCCCGCACCTCACCCGCCGCTTCCTTGCTGGAGGCCCACACTGGCCACATAGTGTTTGCCCACCTACACCCTGATACCTGACGCCCTCCAGTGGGGTTTCAGGACTATGCACTAGGGCTCAGACCCCGACATGGAGGCACAAGCAGCTTGTAGATACTCTCTTGAGGTACCCAGAGCCCTCCTAGGGCAGGACATGGGAAGAGAGAAGAGACAGGGCTATCTCCATGCAAGGTCAGCACTATTCCTCTCACCCAGGAAAGGCCCTGGAATCCGTCACTGAACAGATCCCCCAGCCTTTGGTGAGGTGGGGTTTGGGACATACGGGACTAACGAACTGGGAGCTGGCAATGGAAACAGCTGGGGCACAGGTACTTCCTGTACGATCAGGGTACAGTGAGGGATAGCCCTATGGCCGGACCCTCTCAGGAGACGATGAGGCTTCAGTCTCACAAAGCCTGGTACCCAGGGAGGGCCTCTGTACCTATCTGAGCCAGCTGCACCCATGGCTCCCAAGTACTATCCCTGCTTCTGCCTGCCCTAAGATTGATGAGGGCCCCCAGCCTGGCTGCCCAGTCCTACCAGCTTGCAGGGGCCTCAGGCCTGCGCCCGGGCCTGCCCTCCCCCGCCCTTGGTCTTGGAGGGTGCCCAGTAGTGCTTTCTTCAGCTCAACCCCATCCCCCAGCAAACCTTGAAGGGCTTTCAGTGATAACAGCTAGTTGTGCTGTAGCGCACATGCCACAGGTTTGGTACCACTACCCTAAGCCATGTTCCAGGGACCCTCCCTAGATGGGGATGGCCTGTTGGAGCTACAACCTACCCCAGGGGATTTGCAGCAGGGGCAGGTATAGCCTTGGGATAGTGAGGCCCACATACCTGCCTGTGCACCACCATGACTGAACTCCTTGGGTTGGGAGTACACATAGGCCCCAGTAGACTGAGAATTGCTGAAATTGTGTGTGTGTGTGTGTGTGTGTGTGTGTGTGTGTGTGTGTGTTGGGGGGTTGAATTTGCTATGTAGCCCAGGTTGGACCCAAACTTGCAGCAGTCCTTCTGCCTAAGCCTCCCGAGTGCTAGAATCACTAAAATTCCTAAGACCTTTACCCTTCCCTAAGTTCTTCCTAAAATTTGCTTAACTGCTGTAAAAAGCAGGTGTCATTCTACAAAGCTGGGTACCTTTCTCCATGGCCAGCTGTAAAACCTCCCACTCACTTGTACCACTGCAGTGGTCCCACCCATGCTGTGGGGGGTTTGCTGCCCCTGCTGCCGTCTGGCCGTCTCTCTCGGGCAGGAGGCCCTGCCCTCATCTGCTGCTGGCGATGGGTCTGGTCTTGGGTGCCTACCTGCCATCTCTTTCCTTTGCCACCCTTGTATCTAGAGCAAGGCTTGAGTGGGGCACACGTCAGAGGTACCCAGGGCTTGGACAGTGTGGTTCCTTACCGGGTCCACACAGCTTTGGAGGACCAAGATCGGGGTGGGCAGCTTGTCTTGGTGTTTGGGACACTGCAGCAGAGCCACCTAGCTAGGCATGGATTCCAGGCCAACCCACAGGAGGGCAGGAGTGGTGGGGGCAAGTGCTGTGCTTCTGGGCCAGCACTGAGAACTAAAGCCCACATCTGCCACCCAGAGCGGAATGTGCAGGCAGCACCCCACCAGACTCTGCCTGCCCCGTGCCCGCGAAAGTGCCCTCTGTCCTGGCCACGGCTGTGTCTCTGGATACAAGCATGGCCACCCCAGCACTGGCCAAGGCAAGTCCTCCTGCAGCCACCCCAGCAGTGTCTACTGCAGTAGCTGTAGCGGTCCCGGCAGGACCCATCACGAAGGTCACCATAGTCCCAGCCACAGTGACCACTCTGGGGACTGTGACAAAGGACAACAGGTGAGCAGTGGGACAAGAAGGGCAAGGTGGGATGGGAGGGTCCCGCAGGCCCAAGTGCTCCAACCCTGCCTTATTTCTACAGGGAGACAGATGGCCCGCCTGGAGGAGCTGCCTTAAATGGTCCTGTGTAACGCTGCTGCCACCAGCTGTGGCCACCCTGGCCAAGCTACACCCTTAATCAGAAAACTACCTGGTGATGCAATTCAGTTTTTTTAATTTAATTTTAAAATAAATGCTGCATTGATAAAGCTGGCAGTTGGAACCAGTGGGATGACCCAGCTTGCGTCCCTGCTGCCTGGACACTCAGTGCTGCTCAAGGATGAGGAGGCAGCTGGCCGCACCGCAGGCCCATCGCAGCAATAAAGTCTTAGGTGTTTGACCTCTGCCTGCAGCAGTCAGGACGGCCTAGACCCTGAGACGCCACCAGGACCTGATGGGCAGGAAGGGTGTGGGCACCGAGGCTGGATCTCTGTCATCATTTGTATCAGAACTGAGTTTTGCACTTTGTATCCAACTGCAGCATGGGAACCCCCTGGCTCAGGGCAGAGGTGAAGGTGTGGGTTGGGGAAGACCTGACCCCCATAAAGACACAGGGGTCAGACCCCAGGGTCACACAGCCTGGTGGCCCTGGGAACTGGCATTGAACCAGCATGTAAATTCAGACTGCCTTAAAATTCCCCTGGGCCTGGTGGGGGTGTCCCAGTGGACATGTGCCAGATAGGACTGGCAGGAACGGACCTCAGGAACCAAGAGCAGCCTAGCAGGGCACTGGGGGCACCAGGCTGGGCCCATGCTGTCTAGAAAGGTCTAAGCATCTTTGATCTGAGTCTTATGTTCTGAGATCTGACAGGGCACCCCAATAAAAGTTGCACCCTTCTTCCTGACAAGCCCGTGTTTTGTTAAGCTCCAGGCCCATGCCCCAGCTCAGCACATGGGGCATCTCTTCCAATACCTTTTCTGCCACCCCTTAGGTTTACCCTTTGATGAGGGTGGGGAAATGGACACTGAGCTTGTGGTTAAGAAAAGCTCCGGCTGAGGCTGAGAAGCCCAACATGACCGGGTAGGGCCATGGAACCCCAGCTCCACCTACAAGGAAGGACTGACCACCAAGTGACAGCCAGAAGGGGAGGCAGCTTGGCCCCCATCCTGTCCTTAGTGGCCCCACTGTGGGGCCACTAAGTGCCTGCAGCTCATCTCCCAGCTCTCATCCATTACTCCAAAACATGCAATCAGGGAACAGGCCCTTCCGCTTGCCTCAGCCTGCGCCTTTAGTCAGGGTCTCTCTGCTTGGCTCCAGGCTGTACCGGAGCACGTAGCAGCCCAGGCCGATGAGGTCTGTGGGTTCTCAGCATCAAGGCCTGCACCTTCACTGGTGTCTACCTCCCAGCTGCAGGCGGTTGTGCCATGGCTACCACGCCAGACCCCTACGCACACCGACCTCCACTGGGCCGTGCTCCTCCACTCACCACTGGCGGCCAGGACAGCAGCCACAGGAGAGCTCTGAGGTGGACAACTGGGTCCCAGGGGAGACCCCAGGCATGGGGCTAGGCAGGTGTCTGCAGCTAAAATTCTCAAGAACTGAGACTGCCAGGTGTCTGGGTGTCGCCCCATCACTGCCAGGCAGTGTCCCTGCTGCCTCGAGGACTCTCCCCACTCGCCCTTCTGGGCTTGGCATCTGCCCTGAACCCCAAGAGGGTGGGCAGGTGACTGGTGGGCCCTCTTCACTATATACGCCTCCCCTTGCTGACCAGACACCTGGGGCCTCCCTTGCTGGCAAGGCAATGCCAAAACCTCCATGAGCTGCGAGACTCCTAGAGCAAAGCCGCTCCGTGCAGCCCATTAGCAACCTGCTGGGCCCAGGACTGGTCAGGGACCCTCTGGGCAGGAATGGACATGCCAGGCCTGGAATGACAGCTGGCATGGGGTAGGGCAGGAACACGAGCACACCGTTAGTTCTCTTTATATAGACTCTGTTCTAGAAACTGCCTGTGGCTGGCCGGCCGGGGCCAGCACAAAGGCGGGGTGGAGGGGCAGACTATTTACAGGCCCGTCACAGGGCTGTACCATGGCCATGACCCGGCACAGTGCTCAGCCATGACACCACAATAAGTTAGAGCCGGCCGGGCAGGCGTTGGGCGGGGCGGGGGCTGTACACACAAGTGCTGGGGGCTCAGGGCCTCAATACTGTCGAGGGCCGGGGCTGTAAACATGGCCGGGGCGGCCTGCCCACCCCTGGTGGTCTGCAGTGACCGGAAGCAGAACAGCCTGGGCAGGGCTGGGGGAGGGGGGTAATCAGGCGTCCGACAGGCAGCTCTGGATCCGGTCCACCCACTGCTGGGCTGAGGGCACATCCTGGGCACAGAAGCAGTAAACTCGACGCGTTGTCTTCACCTAGGGAGGGTTGGTTGTGTTCTACTGGGGCCCTCACCACAGCCCCTTCCCACCCACCTCCCAACCCTCAAGGCTCACGTCAAAGAAGGCCTTCTCGTCCACAGTCTTAGGGGCACCCATGGTGGGTGTGCCTGGCCCCACAGCCTCCACCTCTGCCAAGTCAATGACACCCTTGCACTCTGTGTCCACACGATGGTCGTAGTAACGCAGCTGGGAAGGGGACACAGAGTCATGCCCAGCCTGGCCCCGTCAGTCTCCACCTCCCTGCCACCAACTGCTCACCTGATGCTTGGTCTTGTCCAGCACAAACCAGCGGGCCTTCCAGGGCTTCATGAAGGCCCCCTTCTTATACAGCGTGCCCTCGTAGGACCTGCACTTGCACAGCCAGGCCCGGGCCACCTCAGCGCCCAGCCCAGCTCAAGTCCAGCAGTCCCCCCACCTGCTGTCTTTGCTGGGTAGGGGCCCTGCCCCTGCAATTGACCTAATAGGGCTGCAGCCATGAGGAACCTGGGGCTGCAGGCCTAGGGACAGAGGGCTCTCCAGGAAAAAAGGGAAGCGTCCCCCTTACAGTCAATGTAAGATGTGGGGTCCCCTGACACCAGAGCCTTGAGTCTCGGAAGCAGCCTCATATACAAGGCAGACACCCACAAAGAGAAGGGATACTCGGCATGCAGGTCTGTGAGGTGACCATACAGCATGGACCACCAAGCTTACCCAGTGCCAGCCCTACCTGATGAGTACCCCAAGTCCCCTGTCCCTCAGCCCTGCCATTCAAACCTTTCCAGCCAGTAAAGTGACTGCAATCTCTGCAGGACCCGCCTCCCACCTGAGAAATCTCCTGCTCCCAGGGTTGGCTCGGCAGGCCCAAGTGGCAGCAGCCGGCAGCCCTTGTACCTGTTCTCGCTCTCGGCGCTCTGGAACTGGCTGTACAGGGTGCTGGTGCTTCGGCGGGCAGCCTGGCGCGCAGACGCGGTGGAGCTACTGCTCTGCTCACTGTCCAGGCTGAGGCTCAGGGTGGAGCCCATGGGCCCCTCCTGCAGGTACACGCCCAGCGAGCGGCGGTGGTGAGGCACGCTGGACGCGAGCAGGGAGCTGGGGGTACCCTGGGACCAGAAGAGAGGGGCCAGGTCAGCTGAGTCCTGGCCACACACCCACCCAGGCTCCACCTCCCCTACTCACACGTCCATCGGGCCGAACTTCTAGGCGCTGAGCAGCTTTCACACGGTCCCAGGTGTCCTTCCAGCGCTCAGGAGGTCGGCCTAGTTCCGTCTCCAGCCGCTGCAGCTCCTGGAGAGGACCAGGGGACATTCAGGAAGGCTACCTAGAAGCGAACACCCAGCTGGGCACGGTAGCGCACGCCTGTAATCCCAGTACTGGGGAGGCGGAGGCAGGAGGATCACTGTGTGGTCAGGGCCAGCCTGAACGACAAAGCAAGACCCTGTCTCTCTAGAAAAAAGTGCCGCCACCACCAAATCCAGAACAGAGCCTGAAAAGACGAAAAGATGTGGGAAAGAGATACTGTGAAAAAGATATAAAATGTGTAACTACAAAAAAGAAGGTGGAGTGGGAAAAGGAGAGACAAAAGAAACAGAAAAAAAATATGTATTTGGGGAGAAAAAAGTTGCAAATTTTTCCAAACCAAGGCACCAGCACCAAACAACATAATCAAGTAGCACTATATACTCCAAACAGGATCGGCTAAACACTTCACACACACACACACACACAGTAGGGTATAGCTCAGTGGTAGAACACATGCTTAGTACATGAGGCCCTGGGCTTAAGCCTTAGTACAAAAAGAGTTAAAAAACAAAACAAAAAACCCAATGCTTCCCTCAAAAGAGCAACATAAAACTGTAAGATGAAGTCAGAACAAGAAACATGGTTGACTTCTGCTTCCAGCCAAGTTAGATAAATTACTCGCTAGACTTCCAGAAGCAAGCAGGTATAGCAAAGAATAGCAAACGACAAAGCCAGGCATAGTAGTGCATTTCTGTAAGCCCAGCACTCAGGAGGCTGAGGCAGGACGACTGCCTTGAGTTTGAGGCCAGCCTGTTCTGCACAGTGAATTCAGCTCCAGCCTGACTTACACAGCAAGACCATAAATCAAAAGAGGAGTGGAGGAGAAGAGAAAGGAGAAGAGAAGGGATGGCAGGGGA
>NDGN011466153.1:0-16114 GCA_002564285.1 Tympanoctomys barrerae
TGGCTCAGTGGAATAAGCGCTTCCCTGGCAAGCGCAAGGGCCTGAGTTCAATCCCTGGTTCTCCCCCCACCCCCCAAAAAAATTAAAAATTAAAACAAACAAACAAATTCTTGCCATTTGTGAGGTTGACCTCTACCCCCTGGCTTTCATTCAACAATACTCTTCCTTTCTGTTTAAGTCCTTTCTATCCTGTCTCAAATGTGGACAGGACTTAAGAGGCCCAGGAGATATATCATGCTAATGTGAACTTACTCATTAAATGTAGCTTCATTCTATTCAAAGGTCCAATTTTCTACAGTATCCTTTTGCTTATGGTTGTACTCTGGTGCCTTGCAATAGTTTTTCTTTTAATGTTATTGAGACAGATGGATGTTATTATTTAGAGGCTTAGACAAATATCAGCTGTTTTACAGTTGCTCAGCTCTGAGTTTCAAAATGAATACTCAGTACCATACACATAATTAGGTTTGAAATTTGGAAAATGATTAAATAAATATTTAGGAATATTTTTCTTTCCTTTTTGGCTTCATATTTTTTCCCACCTTTCCCAGGAGTTTTATCTTTAATACAGTAAAATCTTGGTTTGTGAGCATAATTTGTTCTGGGAACACGCTTGTATTCCAAAACACTTGTGGTTTGTATCTAGATACCCGCTCCCCCATGCCTCAAGTGGGGCTTTTAGAGCTGGCTGGATCTTGTGCGATACTAGGATTAAGGGAGTATGGTATTTGTTATGGTTTGTGTGTAGGTGTCCCCTGCCCTCCCCAAAAGCCTCATGCAGTCACTGGGGCTGTTTCTATAGAGTTTGTGATTACATCATGTCCCAATGCTGGGATTATGGGTGTGAGTGCTACACCCACCCGCGGTGTGCAGCCTGCATACAAATGTGCAGAGGCTTGCTAGCTGCTGTAGCTGCTGCTCCCCTTTTTGCTATTTGCTGTTTTCTGCTGCCATGAGTGGCTGTCCTCTGCCATGTGCCACTCTGCCTTGGAGCCAGCCTACTATGGACTGAAACCGCCTCTGTGAGCTAAATCAGCCTTTTGTTCCTTAATTTTGGGTGTTGAATATTTTGTTCTAGCAATGAGAGAAAAGTAACCAAGACAGTACTAAATTTATTCCACTGATTGGAATTAGCATTGCTCTGGGTATAGCTGAGTGGATTTGCTGAAGAAAGACCAGCACCCTGAGTTTGGATGGTAACACCCAAAATGCTTGTAGCGTGGGTGGAATAAAAAAGAAAGGCAGGCTTGCTGCTGCTGGCTGCTTGCTGCTTCCTGCTGCCATGCCACGGACTGTTTCTCCTTTGCCACACCTCTCTCTACCATTCCATGCAGCTTTGGTTGAGATTATGGGTGTGATTTCCTACTATGAGTTGAGATTTCTACAAACTTTGAGCTGAAATGTGTTAGTTGCTTTTCACTCATTGCTGAACAAAATACCCAATGCCCAAAATTAAAGAAGGAGATCGTTATTTAGCTCATGGTTTATGGAGACTTTAGCCCACAATCAACTGTCCAGAGGTGGAGAAGCATGGCTAGTGGCCACAATTTATGGCAGTAGGAGACAGCAAAGGCAACAAGACCAAAAAAAGGGGAGGGGAGCAAGCCTCTTTATCTCCCTTATATTTTATGCAAGCCACAGGCCCTTGGGTGGATATAGCATTCACACCA
This sequence comes from Tympanoctomys barrerae, assembly GCA_002564285.1. NCBI lineage: Eukaryota > Metazoa > Chordata > Mammalia > Rodentia > Octodontidae > Tympanoctomys > Tympanoctomys barrerae. Next base: position 1,671 of record NDGN011466153.1, read on the forward strand.
TCAGGGAGCCCTCCTTTTGTACAGGCTCAGGTTGTTTACAAAGTGAGNCCCCTGGCCCCTGTCTGAGTCAGTTAAACTTCTAAACTTCTCAAGTTCCCAATGAATCAACCAATACAGCATCCTGGTGTGTAAACAACTGCCCTAGGGCATGTCCTGTATACTCTAGGACGTAGAAATGTGGAGTTACTTAGTTAAGCTTCTAAACTTCTCACATTGACACAATGTAACAACCATTATATAAAATAAACCTTTCTTTCTTTAATTTTAATTATTGGGTATTTTTGTCTCAGCAAGAAGAAAAGCAGCTAAGATAGCACTTGTATATTAAAGCAAGTTTCCCCATAAGAAATATTGGAAACTCAGAGGACTTGCTCCATAACTCAAAAAATACTGTAATATAATATAAGACAATAAAGAAAATGCAAAATAATAAAGAAAAAGAAATTAATCTGTACTTTAAAAAACCTTTGTTGAGGGAGACAAGATAGGGATGTGTTAGTGTGTAGGACAGTCTTTAGTGGGAATCACTGCTATCTATAGGCTCAATGGAATCTTTGTCTTTTTGTACAACTTTAACAAGGAATCTATCAATGACACTTGTTTTTTGCCTCCTTCTGAAGATTTCATGGAAATATGTCATTGTATTGTCATTAAACAGATTCATTGCTGACCCTGCTATAGCCTTATTCAGATGGTATTTTTCTATAAAATTTTACACTGTTTCCTGTTTGCACATTGTACACATCTCCCTAATCTCCTCTGAAGTGAGACATTCCTTCATCTTCTTCTCCTTATGAAGATGAGATCTTCTTTATAACCTCCTGCACCTACTAACCTGATTTGAAACTGTCTCATTGCTACTTCTTTCTCAATAAGATTAATATTAAAAAACCATTTAAGTCAACTCCAAAAAAAAAAAACCTCCTGCTGTTAGGAGCTGATCACATACAATCCCCAACAGAGAGAGAGAGAGAGAGAGAGAGAGAGAGAGAGAGAGAGAGAGAGAGAGAGAATTGGCTCTATTGTGATCATGTGATCTTGGTGTCACATACTAATTGTACATCACTTGGTTATCAAATTGTTTAGAAATGTCTGCTTGTCCTACAGAATACTTGCAGAGCAGCCACGTATAATCCAAAGTTTGACTGTGCTTGTTTTTCTGTATATATCAATCTTTTGAGCCTGAAGTAGTTTCTGTACTTGCATGTCCAGTTTTCCTGATCACTTAGGAATGAATGTTCTTCTACTTATAAATGCATCACAAGTTGAAAATATTTAAGTTGTAAATGCATTTAATATGCTTAACCTACTGAACATCCTAACAACATTATGGTACACTATTGCTTTACCCTTGTGATCATACTACCTGTATTGCCCTACATACAGGTAGCCAAGAAGGAGACAAAAATTCAAAGCATAGCTTGTACTATCTCAAAAGATGCTAAGCTGAACCAATAAAAATTGGGGACTGTGTTAGTCAGTTTTCTGTCCCTTGGGCAAAATGCCTGAGATTAAGCTAGTTTATGGGGGAAAGGTTTTATGGTTTGTATGGCTCAGAAATTTCAGGCCATGTCAGTTGACCCTGTAGATTCTGGGCCTGTGGAAAGACAGTTATGCCATGGAAGAGGAAGGCTGATTAGTCCTGGGCAGTTGTAAAGCAAAGAGATGGGGAGGAAGGGGCTGGCACCCCAGGATCTCCTTCAAGGGCACGGCCCATGACTTCCCTTCCTTCCTGAAAGGCCTGGAACCCAGCTCCTGTTACACTCGACTGTACATTTGACTAGCAGGTCAAACTAACAGAAGGGCTTTACACTGTCTTTATTTTTTTTTCTTTGTAGCTCATTATTTGGCACATAGAAGATATTCTGTACATAAATGAATTATGGAATAAGTACACAAGTACACGAACTAAGCAAAATGAAAAGATTGAAATGGAAATCTGAAAAACAGATTTTGTGACCACTTCCTTTTTAGGGAGATTTTTAAATGGCAATTTTCCTGTACTTAATTTTGTCATAAGTTATCAATATTTGTAGTTTGGTTATTTCAAAAGGAATTAAATATTTACAGTGACAAACACAACATTTTATACACTTGGAAAGGCAGGAGATGGACCTGGTTTACTGCCTCAGCTGGTGGGAAGTTCAGAAGCAGGTCAGCAGGGAAGGGGATGATTAAATCCTGAACTCATCCTCTCTCGTCTCTCCTAAGCCATAACTCAGAACGAGACTCTGGAAAAATGTAATACACTAATGAATTCCAAAAGTGGCTCTATGCCATTTCATGTCACATAGGTTACATTTTAATCTATGATCCGCTAGGCTGTTCTGCCCAGTTAGATGACCTGAGCCAGCATACACAGAAACAGTCTATCAAGGAGACATAAAAGGCTAATAATGTTAATAAGTCTGTTTTCCTTTTTAAATAAAGGTGGTAAAGATTCTGAAAAGTTAAGAGAAGCTTTGGTCCTGCCTAACCTAACCACCCACAAAATAAGAGAGACTGGATAGAATCGCTTCCTGTTCTTTACTTTCTTGTAACAGTAGTGAACTTACTCATTCCCTCATTTAGTCAGTCATTCATGCACATTGATGTTTGATATGCACACTACATGATCAGCGATGCATTAGACTTCAGAGACACAGATGAATAAGCCATAGTGCCTCTCCACAAAAGGCCTTAAAGAAAACCAACACAGCATCTTTTTCTTTTTTGAATTTAGGGCAGTGTCTACAGGGTGTACAGGGTCTCACTATGTAGATTGGACTCATAGTGATTCTCCTGTTTTCAGCCTCCCAAGTGCTAGGATTACAGGTGTGTGCCACCACATTCAGTCTGTCATTGTCTAAGTGCGCCCCAGGGGTGGGGCTGCCAGTGAAGGCCCAGGGATCAAACCCCGGCTGCTTCTCTATGCTGAAGCAGGCACTTCAGTCAGCTGAGCTGTCTGACTGGCCCTCCAACACAGCATCTTTAAAGGCATAAAAATTGAGTCTAATAAAGTACTACAAGAACCAAAGAAGGAATGTTTAAGTTTGCTTGGAAAAAAGAAAAGAACATCCCTGGGAGGAAGTGACTTCTTTCACCTTTGAAGCACTCTAAAATTGACTCATTCAAATGAAACTATTTCTTTTTCTTTTGTAGGGAGGGAACTTCACTCATTTCAGCTTTACTATACCCCAAATCAAAGAATAAAGCAAACATTCATGGAATAACAGAAAGTCCAGTTTTTGGCCATGTTCATCAAGAAAAATATTGTCATCTAGTTCACTGCCCATTTTCTACTGTTATTATTATATCCCAGTTGATAGTACTTGATAAGCCAGTGTGACTGAGTTCCTATCTAAGCACAAAGGTCTAGATTGGTCACACAAAATATCCACTTAAATAGTTATTGAAACTCGGGCACCTGCTGAACTTTACGTTTCTGCTGAGTCGGCTAGTGCTCCCAGTCATTAATGGATTAATGTGTCCTTCTATACACAGAGAGAAGAATTAGTAACTAAATAAGCCTTTGCACTAAAAATTAATGAACAGTATCTGTTAGTGTTTAAGTCCTTGCCTGCTGGGTGTCCCACTTTAAATAATTTAACCAATAAACTACATGAAAGGTCATTCTGATAAAAGTTATTTTTAGTAAATATGATGTAACTTTAATATTAAGATATATCCACCAAATAAAAGAATGTTGCTTTTATTAAAATGTCTTAAAGAGCTCTTTACTCAAATGGCCTTCAGAATATTTAGTACATGCATTTTCACATTCTCACCAATGATAAGAATTTTTATTATCATTATTATCATTGGGAGGGCTCATTTTTGGAAAGTGTCAAAAGGTATGAAGTTGCTCATCATGCTAAAAGTTATAATTTTGGAAAATGAAGTAAAGTTGGGTATGAAAATAGTTGTGTGCCTCAGCCTTTTCCCTTCTTGTCTGCATAGTGGAAAGAGAAATGATTGTGTGAAGATCAGCATGATATTGTAAGTGCTTGAAAAACCTCTGGTAATTTGCTTCACAGCTGGAAGTTTTTAACTTTAAACACTCTCTTTAAGAAGTAGCCAAATCTCTTCTCTCCACAAGGCGTTTCACTCTATGTAACCCTTATTGTTTTATTTTTATTTTTATTTCAGGGAAGGGTCTACAGGGTGTTCAGGGTCTTACTACTAGATCAGACTTGTAATGATATGCCTGTTTACAGCCTCTCAAGAGCTAGGATCACAGGCATGCACCATCTTGCGAGTCCCAGTTGCTGTCTCAGTGCACCCTGGGGACAGGGCCAGCATGGTAGGCCTGGGGATTGAACCCTCAGCCCCTGTGCCTGCTTGCAGGCACTTTAATCTGCTGAGCTATTTGGCCGGCCCTCCTTATTGTGAGACTGTAGATTTTGTTCACTTTTGGATCTCATTCACTTAGGACACTGCCTGGCACATAGTGGTACACTGAATGATTATTTGCTAAATTAACAAAGCGTAAATCCGTCAACTTCCTCTTCGGTCAATATTGACCCTATGATTAGTGAAAACTGTAGGGAAGATAACTTTTAGGCAACTATATGTTGTAATTAACATATGGCTAAGATTATTTCAAAATATAGATTATTTTTGCTTATATTAGTGTATAGATTATGTTTCATAATAATCATCACAAATTATTTAGGTTTGTTGTGGCCTCAGTAGACAAAGCACAGCAAGGATGTCAACCTTTTAGACTTTTCAGAGATAATGAAGAGCAGGCTGCGGTACTCATGCCATAAGTTTGTCACCACCAGCACAGGGTAAGTGTTACAGGAATTTCCATGATTTCTAAGAGTACTGCTGCTGTTCCACTGAGGAGGCAGAATGATTCTGCTAACCGCTGGTTGGAAATGTCACTCTCTGCCCTAAAGCTACTCTTGGCTTCAGGTGTACTAAAGCAGGCTCTCATACTGAGTCTAGGACTAACACTTCATTGTTGGGAGTGGCCTTCCCTCAGCTACGTGGTCAACTTCTGCATTGCTTCTGAGTCATTGCTACAAGTGGTAGGATTCTAGAAGACACTTTTTCTAATTGTCATTGATTGTATGAGTTTTTATCAAGAAAAGTTAGGTTCAAGCTTGACGTAACATAATTTGAAATAAAATTGAGGTTAAAAATTTAGAAATGTTATTAATAGATAATTCTTTGTGAAGCCATCATAGCTGTCTATGTAAAAACCTCTTCACTTTATAGGATTTTACATTATTAAATAAAATGAAAATAGGTACAGAAACATGATGATTCTCTAATGCTATTAGTGGCAGCTGATTATCAAGCATTTTGTTTTCGAAGTACATTAATATTATGAAGTGACAACTTAATAGTCCTTCAAAATTATTGTCACTTCTCTTTATTGTCAATTAGGCATCCATTTTAATTTACATCCCTACAATAATATTTATTAATACAATGACTTTTAAAAGCAATAGCTTCAGTGTTAAGGCTGCTGTAGTTAGCCTAGAAGCAAATAAAATATGAAAGTCTTTGTAGTTACAAAAATATGTATTTAATATAAACATTTCTTATTTTATGACTTTGGGAATGTTCAAAAAAAGGGAAATGTACAAATAATTGGGGAATGTATCTTGTTGACTTTTCAACTAAATATAAATCTTAAAATGAAAGTAGTAAGATGTATACTTAAGTGTAAGTTTTACTTTACAAAGATAGCTGATCTTAGTTAAATGGGACATTTGAGCTTATTCCTCTGTGTACTCCTTTATTATCACTGTATTTCCAGTCAAATTATGAGAACAGGTTCTATTACAGTGGGTGAAATCTGATTCTGGTTTCTTTAATTCATATGTCTAATTTGGATTTAGCCATGGGAAACCTGATTTAAAGAAGGGATGTGTCACATTACCGTTTCAAAGGGAAGCTTTTGTGCTGGGAATTGGAATAGGAGTCTTTTCAATATATCCTAATTTAATTTTTGACCAGAAAGCTCAATTTCAGTGACTTTGGCTTGAAAGTTAAACTGTACTTGATATTTTAGGTAGACAGTTTTTTTTTTATCAGATATCTTACCAGGGGAGAGATTTATGGAGGATTAGTAAGGTCAGAGGAGTTTTATTTTTGATTGCATTGCATAGAATACATGGCAAGGAGATAAAAGGTGGTTTGTAGCTTAACTTTGGAAAAGGATCATAATTTATTACCCTTTTGATGTGAAATTTTTTTATTTGTGCGAACAGCACATTATTACGAATCAAACAGATATATAACAGCAAAGTTTTCTTTGTTGTATGGCTCAGAATGTTACTCCTCTATTTTAAGCTTATAGTAAAAATGTGATTTTTGAGTCCCAGTGTTCCAGTATTCAACTATATAGTTCATCCTGAGATAGATGAAATGTGAGGCTCTGATTTGTATCAGCTTCCATATTATTGGTTTTTCTCTCACTTTCTTCTTTGACTTTGGAACATCAGCTGCCAAGGTTGGTTTGAGACCTTTTACGACTTTTCTCACATACCATCTCAACTCTTTTAGCACTGACCTTTGTCTTTCTCTCAGGGATGGAGATAACTTGATACTACTAGTCACAGAGAAGGAAATTGAACATCAAGGAGAGAAAGAAGTAAATGAGAGAGAAGCAATACCAGAGAATTTGCTTGGAAATTCCCTCTGGGTGCTTTCACACAGAATCAGGTTATAAAAGCAGATAAAAATGTTTTATTGTTTTAGTTTCTTTGTCTAGAAGCATAAAAAGAGTCGAAGAGATGGAGGGCCATAAAGTCTAGCTTGAAAACGAGCTCTGATAATCTTGTTAGGCTGAATAGACTGCTGCAGAATGTCTTCTTTCTTTTTACCTCTTCTACTCATGAATATATTTCTGAGTCCTTTCTGAATTTTGAGCATCTGTGTTTTACCTGAAAGCCCATACCTTGTAACTCTGAACAGATTGCCAATTGTTTTATTGACAAAACACTAGGCCTTTTGCATTCTACCATATATGTATGCCACATTTAAGGTATAGGCACATAAAAAGACATATTTATAAAGCCTTCATATGTTTCATTACCATAACTTATTTTTACCATGACATTTATCACTACCTGGCATAGTCTTCTTTGTATTATTTGTGTCTTTCCATTAGATACAAACTTTTATGAGAGGCAACACTCATGTTCTGAATCTATTATATCAACTGGAGCAGAGTCAGCCACATAGTGGGCATTAGATGCTGGTTGAATCAGTTGTGGTGTCACTCTGTTCAGGTGAATTCCCCATGCAATACAGCCATTTTGTGACTTTGTAGAATTATCTAAGCATTTAGAGAGTCACACCACATGTACAAGTGCTTAGGTTTTTCAGTGGAATGCTTAATAAGAATCTCACATTTAATATATCCACAATATCTCTCTTGCTTTGTTATTTTTCCTCTTTGCTAAGACAAAAATACCCAACACCCAGAATTAAAAGAGGAAAGGTTTGTAGAGGTTTCAGTTCATAGTAGTTGTCTCCAAGCTAGAGTATCATTATAGAGGGGTGTCACAGAGGAGAAACAGTTCCTGGCAGACAGAAGACAGCAAAGACAGCAAGCTGCCCCTTTTATATTCTGCCTAGGATGCCCATCTTAGGGTAGATGCTAAACCAATCTGTGGAGTGATTTAATGATCACCCACCCTTAATCTCAGCATCATACATTCCAGATCCAGCCACCTGTGAAAAAAAAACCCCACCTATGACTGCACAAGGCTTTGCAGGAACATCTGGACACAAGCCAGAACTCCCCTTCATTTTTCAAACGAAATACATTCTTAAATACGTGCCATATTCATCTAAAGTTACCTGTTTCTTCTTTTCCTTTTACTCCTCATATGTGGAAATCTCCCTTTATCCATGAGGAATATATCCTGGTATTCTTGGGAGATTCTTTAAACAGCAGACAGTGGCAACCCTATATATGCTATGTATTTTCCTATACATTCCTATACCTATGATCAACTTTTTCTTAGGGAAAGGTCGAGATGTTCAGGGTCTCACTAGTAGATTGGACTCATAGTGATCCACCTGTTTATAGCCTCCCAAGTGCTGGGATTACAGGCGCACCACCACGCCTAGTCTCAATCACCATCTCATTGCACACTGGGGGTGGGGCTGGCACTGGCATGGCAGGCCTGGGGATGGAACCCCCCAGCCCCTGTGCCTGCTTGCAGGTGCTTTCATCCACTGAGCTATTTGGCTGGCCTACCTATGAACAACTTTAAGAGTTAGGCAAAATAAGAGGTTAACAATAATAACTAAAAAGAAAATACAACACTTATAACAATGTACTATAATAAAAGTAATGAAAATATGGTCTTTTTAAAAATGTTATGTTGCAAAATAAAGGGGACTACTGTACAACTCATCAAGAAGTTCAGACAGCTCCAGAATAATTCCCAAATCTGCCTACTTATTTCATCCTTCCATTTCCAGCTCAGACAACTCACTGCTGTGGTCTGTGGACCTCTGCTAAGGCCAGTGTGTTCTCTCTCTGCTTCTGTTCTAACCCTCTGACCATGCATTTCCCACACAGCAGCTAAAGTGTTATTTACATAACAGAAAACATCTTAAAGTGCTTCTTTTGGCCATTACACAAAGCCCAAACTGTTTCTTGTGGATTGAATGCCTTTCATATTCTCTTTTACCTCAGCCACAGTTCCCTTGACTCCTTTTTCTCACGTACCTCTAATTGCGGTGACCTGCTTTCTGGACCTCAACTAGGCCATGAGCACGTTTGAACTCAGGGCATGTTGAATTGGCTGTGTTCTTTGTCTAGAATGCTCTGCTCCCAATCTCGTCATTGCTGGTTTTTGTTGTTATTCAGGTCCTAGCTCCAATTTATAAAAGTAGTCCCCAGCCTTGCCCCAGCTCATCCTCTCATCATTTTGTTTTCTAGAACATAAGCTAGAAAATGATAGCAACAACTCCACTCCCAACAGAAGTCCCACAAGAACTGAGCACAAGGACTTCATGATTTGTATTCGCTGTTATATCCTTATGGTCTAGGATAGTGCCTGGCTTCTAGTAGAAGGTGCTCAATGAAATGCAAGAGTGCACATGCCAAGGAGCACGTAGAAAAGTATATTCACCAAGGTTAAAAAGGTAGTTAAATTATCCTTGCTGCTTCCTGTGGATTTGAAAAACTTTCACGGTTTGTGTGAAAGTCAACTGACACAGAGTAAAAAAAGGAAACAAAAGAGAAATAGTTTTTTGAACTCCAAGCTTACTAGAGGAAAGGCAGAGACAGAGAAAGCCTGTGTGTTCAAGAGACTGGAAAACAGTTCAGCACCTGTGTGAGTGGTTTTGTTATTAGTGTGGACGTGCCCATCTCTGGATTACTGTGCCTTCCTGCCAGCTGCCGTTTCTCTGAGACATTAGGGTGTCACCTGGAGAAAGCTATGTTCCATAAATCTTACTTAAGTGGCAATCAATGCTTTTCCTTCGAAAAAGTGAGTTTCAATTAAGTTTTAGAAAGTGAGGTTATCTTTGAGATGTAAATAATATGTTAACATTGTGCTAGATTCTAAAAAGCTGAGTACATTAACTTGGAATGTGCTGAGCTGGTGGGAAATTGATATCCAGGCTGCAGTTGCCAGAAGAGGGTTTTTAGTCTTGTCTTCTTCACATCGAAGAGAAAATGCAAGAGAGGCTGGGTCAATTAATTGCCTGCCTGAGTGCTGCTGCCCTATCTATTTCAGATAGTGAAAACTGAAGAGGGCCAACTTGTTTACTCTTTGAGCAGCTTATTGCTGGGGAATCTCAGGTTCAAAATCCTAGAAACCATCTGTGTTCGTTTAATCAGAGTTTGGCCCCTAGGATAATTAAAATGAAAGGGAATGCCACAATTAGGTGTGGAAGTTTCTAGAAAGCTGACTAAACCAAGATCTTTGGGAGGCCGTGTGGGTTTGTGCGATTACATTCTTAGCCTGTATAATAGCCTATGGTTTAAATGTCCAGATTCTTTCACTTAAGAGCTTCTATGTCTCAATTCCAGAGGAATGCATGCTAAAACTTTGCCCCTTCTTTTATAAAGCCCTCTGTATGGTGTTCTTTCTTACAACAGAAAAAGGGAACAGCCCCAAGTTTGTCAGAGATCTCAATGGAAGTTTGAAGCAAAGGGTTGGATGGGAAGCCAACTTCGGACACATGATTTTTTCTTCTCTTTTAGCATTTATCTCCTCTTCTGTGAGCTGGGCTTGTTCACTTGGTTATAAGTTACAAGTCAGTTATTGATAATGAACGCTGACCCGTGACTAGTGTGCTGGAATGGGGCTGGGACAGAGCTGAGCAGCATTTCCAAGTGATAACAGGGATTGAAGAATTTACAAACTGTACCCAGGAGCTCTGAGAGATGAGTGGATCTTTCACGTTAGGAAAACCAGCATCAGCAATCATGATACATAAAGGGACCATAATAAATAAGTGAGCATAGTAACACCACCAATGCACAATCAGAAGTTGGTATAGAAATTATATATTTTATACGAATTTAATTTTATGCAGCATTTTAAAAATAACCATACAAGTATGTTCAAAGAGTTGAGATAGCTTTGATGAAAAATGCTTAAACACATGAGGTGTGTGAGGGGCTAAGAAAGTGGTCTTCCAATACATTCCAGAAGAGTTCTATTGAAGTACTAATCAGCTGATTGCCCCACTGGGTTTGGCATGATTTTCTTTATTTATTAGAGGTTAGAAAGGCAATTTTAACCTTGCTTTGTTCTCACCATTTTTTAAAAACGAAGCTGTTAGAAAATTTGAGGTCAGTGATAATGTTGCATTTAAGTAACTATGATTATTAACTAGAACATAAACTTTTAGGCAAGATTATCAGAGACGTGAGTTATTTTTAACCCAATAAATAATATTAGTCCGCTTGGTGTTTTGCCTGGTTTGTCAGCTTCCTTTCTTATTTGTACTTAAGTTTTCTCTTTGATCTAGAATTAGAATGTGTTTTAGGAAAGAAATCTACCAATGTATGAAAAATTTATTTTTAAAATAGATTTAAATCAAATGTGAGCTTAGAGGAATTTGTTCAAGCTAAGCTACTTTGAACTCTAATTTCTGAGTAGCACTTTGGCTGCCTACGAAGAGTTAGCTGAGCCTGATGCAATGAACCAAAATGGTTATTAGATTACCTTAAATCAAAATGATGTGATAATTCATGTTGAAATTAGAGGAATTTGAAGTAAGTTCTTCTTTTTCCTTTTATGCTATAATGGCTTCAGTTTAAATTATGTTATTCAAAGGGTACTGGAGCTTTCATAAATTATTCATTTGCAAAGATTTAGCTATTTCTAAGCCACATCCCCTGAAACAGAATGGGATGAGCGAAATGGTTTCATTCTGCCGAAGCATTCATAAATATCTCTTGGCTTTACTTCCTCAACTACTTCGGGTGTCTCTTTAAGTGACACTTATTTCCCACTATCAGGTTATCTCGTTTAATAGTTCCCATTTCTGGAACAACTTTGGGAGAGGTTTCATTTCTCATCCTGATTATCACCTAAATTCAAAAGTGAGATAAAAATTAAGACTGTACTTCTGGTAATTTCAGCAACTCTTGGATCTTTTTATGCAAGTCTTTCTTTAACATTTGTCATCTCTCACCTTTCAGGAAAAGCAATGGCTCTTTTCTTTTTATGGGTTGTCTTTCTACCTGCATACATATCTGTATTAATAGGGTTATCCTTGGAAATATTTATATATTTTGATGAGTTAGGATGACAAAATATGAATTAGGAATATTTCTTTGTTTTTGTGGCTGTCTCAGCCCACCCTGGTGGTAGAGGCTGCCATGGAATGTGGTGCCAGGGGTGAAACTGTGGCCTCTGCACTTTGCCTGAGCTTGCTTAAGCAAATGCTTTAGACTGCTGAGCTATCTCGCCAGCCCTTAGCAATATTTCTAAGCTTGCTATTTTCTTGGTAGGTTTTCCTTATCTGGACCAACCCAGTTCATTATTGGACACAGACACTCACCTGGTAATCAATCGCCTCTAAGTATGATTTGAAAAAAAAAACCATATCAATTATTGCTATACTCTCTCTAAAGTAAATGTTTGTAGAAAAGAAAGGTAATAAAAATGATAGACAAAGAAAAACCCTCATGAAGAGACACTTAACTTGTAGGCACAACAATTTGTAAATAATTGTAAAAAATTATATTCTGCAATCTCTTTGAAAGGTTAATTCACTGATTGAAGGATTACTTCTCTTCTTGGAATAAGTATTTAGTGTAGCTGGCTTTATTTAGTGCAATATTTTTAAGCTTTGTTGAACTTCAAGTTCTGAGTCATTATTCTTTTCCTTTCCTTTCTATGCTTCAAGTTTCTTGATTATAGGTAGAACTGCCCTTGGTTAATCTTGTGGTAAATGAGAATTGAAGGCAGGTGAGGTTGGAGACACAGCCTGTGTGTCATTTCCATAAGTGAGAGCAAGCCAGCAGAAAAGAGTAGCTCCTAAAAGTGCTGGCAGTGGTAGTTAGGGAGCAGAGTTAAGAGGTGGCGATGGGTGGTGGGGGAAGCAGCACATGTGGAAACCAGCTGCACACAAATTTGGTAATGAAGTGAAGGGGACCAAAGAGCAGAGGCTGGAGAACACATTAGAATGAAGAGAGGTTATTTCAAGCCAGTGAAATCTAGAGTATGTTTACCTAGAGGGAGAGGTGAGACCAAATGGAGAGGCTGATAATACAAAAAAAGACAAAGAATTATTTTGAAAAATTTTTGAAGGATGTGAAATAGAGAAAAATCAAAATGTCCATGGATGTGGGAGGATAAAGGTGGAGAATTGATAGCTCAAGGTCAGCCTGGGCCACTTAGCAAGTCCCTGTCTCAAAAATGAAAAGGGCTGCAAATGTTCCCTATACACACACACACACACACACACACACGCACACACAGTGTATGCATACACACCCTCATAGGCAGGGGTTAAAATAAACAAGGAAGTGGGATATATTTTGAGAGTTCCATGACAAAAGAATTTTAAGATAGAAATTCTGATTATTAATTTTGTGTGTCAGTTTGGCTAGGCTTTGATGTCTGGTTGCTTGGTTAAATACAAGTGTAAATTTACTGCAAAGGTATTTTCAAAGATTAGGTTAACATTGAAACCTGTAGATTCTGAGTGAAGTGGATTACTTTAAAGTGGGTGGGCCTAATCTAGTCAGTTGAAGGTCTTTTGAACAAACACTGAGGTCTTCCAAGAAAGAATAAATTCTGCCTCTATAGACGTCTTTGGAATAGAGGCTGAGGCATCAACTCTTGCCCAGGTTGCTGGCCTCCTGGCTTGCCCCATGGATTCTGGACTTGCCATTTTGACAGCCATACAAGTCAATCCCTTAAAATAAATCCCTTTTTCTAAATATCTATCTGTGTGTGTATGTATGTATGTATGTATGTATGTATATGTCTATCTATCTGTCTGTCTATCTATCTATCTCCTTTTGTTTCTGTTTCTGCAGAGAACCCTATATGGACATGTAGGATGGATGGAAGGATTTTAAAGATGACCTGGTAGTTGATGTAAATCACTTTTGGTAAAATAGGAGTCTATGATGTGTGATGAAAGTGAAGAGTGGGCTTAAATATAGAAATAGAAATGTTTCCAAAGAGTCTCTAAGTGGGTTCCTGAGACTGTGAGTTATTCTATAATAAGGAGCTTATCATATTCATTCTGTATCCCAAAATCATAATGTAATAATTGACATTATGAAAGTGCTCAACAAATACTTGTTATTTCTCAAATAAGCTGAACAAAAGGAATGTGAGGCTAAGTAGCTAAGATTAGCCACTGTGAGGGTCAATGAGATAGCTCAGCAGACTAAAGCACCTGCTTTGGCAAGTGCAGGAACCAGCACTGGATCTCCAGTCCTGCACACAGTGTCAGCCCCACCCCCAGGACACACAGAACCAGGGATGGAGTCTGGGTATGGTGGCATATGCCTGTAATCCCAGCACTGGGGAGGCTGAAAACAGGAGGATCACTATGAGTCCAAGCTGCACAGTGAGACCCCGTACCAAATACATAAAAAAAAAAGATTAGCTACTATGAATTCATGGTAAATACATTGCCATAGCACCAGAACTTTTTGCAGGAATGTGATTCCCTGGAGGAGGGCCCACGGGAAGCAGCCTGAGAACTGTTGAGGGTCAAGGGATTGAGAATAACCAGTGTGGTAGAGAATGAACTATGAACTAAGAAAATGACTCACTGTAAGTGAAAGGAACCAGATGGGGATTATTGGCTTGAGAAAACTGGAAAGAGCCAAGGGATAAAATGACCCAGTGAAGATGGTGAGGATGTTTAATGGGAGAAATGAACTGGGAATAAAAGAGGCGTTTGTCTATGAGTTTCATATTCCTCAAGATTTTGGTATCAGATACAAAGGAAAGATCATTTTGTATTTATATATACAAAATAGGATAAATTTATAGCTACTT
>NDGN011466161.1:0-17033 GCA_002564285.1 Tympanoctomys barrerae
GAGCACAGTGTATCTGACAGCATAATGGAAGGCTCTGTGAGGACCTGAGGGTGTGGGGACGACGGAGGCCACCGTGAGATCGGGAGGGGGAAAACACTATTTGCTGCCAAGTGGTTTAAGCTTTTCTCCAAAGAAAGTAGAAGGCTGTAATTATTTGTTTATTGTTTTGAAGTGTCTATTTGAAAATGTTACATATTAATATATACAAGTGATCATACGCATTCTGTTTTTCCTTTTTCTTTTTCAGTTGGCTTCTGCTCCATGTCTTCTCTCTCCTTCCCATATTTTGCCTCTTCTGTACTAACATCTTTTCTTTTGAAGCTCTTGTTAGCAGTTGCTTTGTGTTCTTTGTGTCTCTCCTTGGTTATATAGCCATATAAAGTGTATGTTAAATTCATATACACAGCTTTTTTGGCCATTGTTTTATGAAAGAATAACTTACACATTTTTTCCTGCATGTTGCTTTTTTTTTACTTGATTATTCTTATAGTTTCAGTCATTACACATTGGTCGTTTTGAGTCCTGAGGACTGAGTTAAAGACTTCACACATTAATGTCAGGCCATACTATTGAGCTAAACTCCCAACTCCATACACTTCTAAACAGAGGATTAACAGGACTAGAATTTTGAATCTAAGATACAGTGTTGGAATGAATGTTGAGGTTAAAAGAGTGGAATCACTAAAACAAAAGCTTAGTCTGGTCAAAAATGATAGAGGTTCTAGCTACTGCAGTTGGCTTTGGTTAGAAGATATTTAATACACCTAGGCTTCATATAAAAAATTACATATAATGCATGCCAATGAAATTCTTATTTAGCTAGTAAGGTTTTTCATCTCTGGATCACAACACTCAACACCCACAATGTAAAGCAGGAAAAGCTTAAACTTAGCTGATGGTTAAAGGATTCAGCTCACGGTCAACTTGTAACTAGATAGAATTGTCATGGTAGGAGGGCCTAGGGGGGCAAAGCTACTCTGTCCATGGTGGCCAGGAAGCAGAGGAGTGGAACTGCGTCAGAGAGCAGATGGGTTAGGGACGCTGAGCAGCACCTATGACCACCCCTGCATGAATTCCTCAGACACACCACAAATTGTACTTTACTAATGTGCTACTCATGTCTTAAGCCAATCAAGTTGACATGGCAGGATCAACATTCACCCTTTGTCACCTTGATACTAAAACATACCTTCTCAAACTAAACTTAATTTCCAAACAAATATAAAAATAAATTAATGATTTCACTTAACATGAACAACTATGTTGCATACATCAGAAGTGCAATGATACCTTCCTAAAGTTTCAGGGTCAGCATTCTTCAAAACTCCACATCTCTTCTGAGATATTCAAGGCAAACTCTTACGTGGGAACCCCTGTGTCTTAGTTACTTTTCTCTCATGGCTGAGACAAAATACCCTATAGCCGAAGTTAAGGAATGAAAGGTTTTTTTTAGCACATGGTTTGTGGAGGTTTTGGTCTGTAATCTGTTGGGTTCAAGGCAGGATGGCATGGTGCAGAGGCAACAGCTCAAGGCAGAAGAAGACAGAAAAAGCAGCAGGAACAAAAGGGGTTGAGCTCCAGCCTCTTCTTCCTCCCTTATACTGTAAGTAGGCTATCCACCCACACCATCTCCATGCTGTCCTTTTGCACAAGTTCAGGATGTTTAGAAAGTAAGGACCCTGGATTCCTGATGAGTTGCTTAAACTTTAAACTTCTCAGGTTAACACATGTATCAACCATTACACCCCTGTATAAATAAAATGCAAAATTATGAAATTCTAATGTGCCGTGGCTCAAAGCAAATATTCTCATTCCAAAAGGGAAAAATAGAAGGAAAGAAAGAAATAATACCAAAGGAAGACTTAAATCCAGTAGGACAAATGTTAAGTCATACCTCTATATCTGGCATCTTGGGATGTCTTTTCTGGTTGTAGCCCACAATCCTCTGGTGAGATGTTCAGAGCCTGCTGCTTTTCTCAATGGACATTCCATGTTGCTGGAATATCAGACTTCTTGGGGCCTCCACTGGAGTGTTGTCTTCATTCTCACAGCTCTTCTTACTTCCCTATCAGAGGCTCTTTGCCAGGCCCCTCAGGCCTTCCTTTGAAATCTGGGTGGAAGCCTCTTTGCTCACACAGCCCTTGCATTCTGTGTGCTGGTAAATCCTTCATCACGTGGATGATATTAAAGTCCGTCACCAAGGCGAATCCTACCCAACCTGCTCGGACAACAGCGGCAACTGCCTCTGTGTGGATGGATGGTTGAACATGTTGGAATGAATCCTGGGGAAGCAAGTGTCTAGTCTGGTGGTCTTTAGTAGGAGTCCCCAGGCTAATAGAAAAATTTAGACTTTTGCACCTTTGCACCTGAACTGTGTAGGTTCTTGCTGATTCCTAACATTCTCTCAAGGTGTCTTTCTTTTCATCCATGTAAAATTACTTGATTATGTTTAATGGAATGAATCTCTTTGAGGGGCACAATTGCTCTGTTCCAGTTTGCACATGGTTCCTTCTGGGCCAAAATTAAGCTTTTCAAATATTTGTGTTCTATGTTTCACCCCCTATTCTTATTACAAGCCTGATAGAAAGCTGATGGCATTGTCTATGCCACTGACTAAGAATTGGGCTGCTTTGACATTTACTTCTACAACCTTTCATTTCAGTTTCTCACAAAGTTTCAGGACAATGGTAAAATGTAGACTTTTTTGGAGAGTAGAACACACATGGCCTCCAGCTGAATTGCCAAAGAGCCCTTGTCTCAACTGATGCCTCCTGTGCCTGCCTTTTACTCTCTGCATGGTCCAAAGCATTTCAGTCTTCTGAGTGCTGCAAAAAATCACTCATCAGGTTTTACAACATTCTAAGATGTTTCTGGCCAGACTCTCCAAACTTTTCCAAGTTGCTCCCACAAACCACTTCCAAATCCCAATTTCACGTTCACTCCCAAGAACCCTACTCTTTTTATTTTGCAGTGCCAGGGATTGAACTCAGGGCCTTGTGCTTGCCAGGCAGGTGCTTATTCTACTGAGCTATCTCCCCAGCCCCAAGCCCTACTCTTGATAGTAATTTTCTGTATTAGTTTTCCTGTTCCTGAGTCACAGTACCTGGCACCTACAGTTGAAAGGTGGAACAGTTTCCTGCAGTTTGGGTTTTAGGGCACTCAGTCCATGGTCAGCGGGCTCCCCAGCAGAAACCCCACATCAGAAGGGTTCATGGAAACTGGGAGGCACAGCAGGGGATTAGTGCTAGAGAGGAAAGGGGCAGGAGCTGTCTATGTGCTGCCTAAGATCGTCGGTCACCAATACGCACTCAAACATGGGCTTTACTTTTCTTCTAGGCATTTCCAAAGCCAATCAAGTTGACATATCAGGATTAATGTTCACACCAGTCGGCACAATTATCTGAAAGTTTGACATAAAGAAGCATAAGTTGAAAATATTTACAACATACTTAGCTTTAGTTTTTTTTGTGTGTGTGTATTTAATAGAGGGTCTACAGGGTCTCATTACACAAATTGGACTCATAGTGATCCTCTTGTCTTCAGCCTCTCAATCGCTGGGATTACAGGTGTGCACCACCATGCCCAGTTTCAGTCACCTTCTCAGTATGCTCCAGGGGTGAGGCCAGCACGCCATGCTGGGAATCGAACCCCAGTCACTGCGTCTGCCTAAGCAGGCCTTTTATTCTGCTGAGCTATATGGCCGGCCCTTAGCTTGAGTTTTAAAAACTGAATTAGTATCACATATAGATCTAAATTTCTCCACTCTCTCATTTTTATTGCACATTATTCTTCAAAATACCCATGGTGTGAAATTTGTCTTAAAACTGAAATGATTAAATCCATCAATAATTTAGAATTTATGTCTACATTGTCTTGGATTACCATTTTCCCTTTTCCTGCTATACTGTAATCTTTCCTTAGATTGCTCAATATTGAGTGTGATCATTCTATTTTTTTATCCATATTTCTATTAATGCAATCATTTCACACTTTGGTAATACCAACTACTAGTCTTAGCATATTGGAGTATATTTTTTCACAAGTTTCTTTTTAATATTTGTAAATATCTTGTCAACATTTAAACTTGGTAAATATTTCATTGGAGCATCCAGTGTGGCATTAGTAGTCCTGTTAAATAATTCTGATTATTCTGTAAATGTAACCCTGTTTACATAATCATGACAGAGACAGCATGACCTCCTTCAGTGTTTTTTTTTTTCAGAAATAAAGCATTTATTAAATGAAGGACAAAGTGGGTGACCACAGGTTCCCCTCCGTGGTGCAGTTTTGCACCCTTGGTAATATTTCTCTTTCAGTGCATCTGGGAATTTGTTACTGATTACAAAACATATAAAATTATTACAAAACATATAAAATTTTAAAATTTTAATTCTTTGAAAATTAATTTAAAATGTAAATGTTTAAGAAAATACATCAAATAATATAACACACACCGCTAGAACTAACAATTGTTAAAATTTTGTCATATTAATTTCCCATTAAGCACTAGTTTCCATCTCACTGGACCCTTTCTACCCCTGTAATGTGAACACTAATTTTCAGTTTGGTGTGCATTTTTCTTCTCTTTTTAATACATACATTAGTATTTTAATTTTAAAATGTTTATGCTAACTTCATCATTACATTTATGATCTTCAGCTTCCTTTTTACTTATTGCTTTTGTGTTGAAGACTACATATAACTAAATTAATTTGGCAGGGCCATAAGTACCATAACATATTGCAAAAGATGTATCTATATATCTATATCTATATTATCTATCTATTTGTCCATCTCTCTATCTACCTACCTACCTTTTGTAGTATTGATTAGTGTACACCCCTTAGAAGTAGTGTGAACTACATTAGTGTGAACTAAACGTTTTACTCTCTTCAAATTCACCTGGAAACCCTGCACAATATCAGCATTATAAAGTCAAACTTTTGAGTCCAAAATTATAATACCACTAGTGTTTTAGAGGCAAAAGTGGGGAAATGAACCTGTATTTAAGGAACAAAATTATTCGGTTATAAAACCAATTCAATCAATAAAAATGTATTCAAAAGGCAATGGAGAGAATATACATGTAAAACAAGGGATTAATTTATCTTGAGTAATTTGTTTGAATTTATATATAACGTTCGTTGACACCTCTGAGAAAGAGGCAGGATCTTAATGTCTCCTTGTGTGGGCATAACGGAGACTCGAGAGCGCAGAGGGCTGGCTGCAGGGGTACCTGAGTGCGCATGCGTGAGAATTTCGCTTTCTTCCTCTCCGCAAGCTGCCTGAAACAAGGACTGAAAAAAAAATGAAAGTTTAAAAATAGTCTCTCATTGAACCAACTCATATTCTAAGTAGAATGCTTTGGAAAAAAGGAAATAGAGTACGATTTGCACTGGCATTTGAGCTGACCTTTAAATAATAATTAATTTTCTCTTAAATGAAACTTTTGTCTTAGGAGAAAAAATTTCTCCCATGAAATAAAAAGAGTCCAGGGAGTATATAGGAAATGCCGGGTGGTCCATGAAACAATGGATTACTATAACTCCAAGAGGGACCCATTTTCCGTGGAATCTGTAAAATTGTTGCTGATTTCCAAAAATAGAGTATTTCTTCCATAGCAAAAAAACCCCCACCAAAACCCAAAAACTCTAAATCTTGAGTGACTTGATTTTTGAGTAATTTTGTGTTTCAGGAAGCACCATGAATGAGAGGGGAAAAAAGAAGTTGGGGAGAAAGAGAAAAGATAAGACAAGCCAATAAATGAAAAAAAGGACAAAGGAAGGTAGGTTTCAGTTTGGGCATGGGAAGAACTTGGGTTTAATTTTTATTTTATTTTTTGGTGGAACCAGGGATTGAACTCAGGCCCTTGAGCTTGCCAGGGAAACGCTTATTCTACTAAGCCATCTCCCGGACCCTGAGGGTTCAAATTCTGATACTAATCGTTTTGTTTTCTAGTAAATCATGTAAACATCTCAAGTCCTGTCTGCATAATAAAGACGGGGGGAGTAAGAAAGGGAGGGAAGGAGAAAGAGAGAGAGAAAGAGATAGAGAGAGAGAGAGAGTATAATACATAACATAAAGATTCTGTATGAAACCAAAATGAAAAACTTGACACATTTTAAACTCATTGTTCCTTTGCTTCTAAACTCCTCATGTTGGGGCCTGGGATATAGCTCAGCAGCATAAGCACCTGCCTGGCAAGCACAAGGTCCTGAGTTCAATCTCCAGTACCACAAAAGAAGACAAAACAAAAACAAAACAAAACAAGAAAACAAACAACAAAAAGAACACCAAACTTCTATGCATAGGAATTTAAAGGTAGTTATTTAGTTATATTTTTTAGCAATAATAGAATTAATATGAAGTATCTTCATTAAGTTAATTGTTTTGTTTTATAAGGTGGTGCCATTTGTTCTCGTCCAGAAGTCCAGTTTTCATTCGAGCCATCGTAAGCCTCCCTGCAGAGCACATTCTGTTCTGTGTAGTCTATTCTGGCAACACTTCTCCGTGTGTGCTCACTGAAGTGCTAGCTTCAGGAAATCTCTCGAATAAAACTTCCTGTAACACTGTACATCTAGGAAATACTGAACTATATCCTACTACCTCTTCAAGAAGTCCTGCCGTCAAGAAAGCTATTTAAATTCACTTAAGTTGGAATTTTCCTTTTATTTGCCAATGGAAATTCTTTTCTAGGTAGCTTCTATTTCTAGCCCATACAATACACTTAGAGAAATGTCTATATAATTAATGTCACTTGTTGCGTCAACTTTGCATGCAGATACAAATGCAGCTTTCTTCCCTTTTCCTGAAAAAAAAAAATCAATGGCTTGATTTTGCCATCATTAGTGGAAACATTTTGTGTCCAGTCACCCTGTCCATCTCCCGTCATCCTGTCCTCATGTCTGTGAGGTAAAGAACTCTGATATTTTCTCAATTCAAGGGGAAGATTTTCTGCTGCCAAGTAAGGAGCAGAGAGTAAAGTTCAGCCTAGATTTCTGTCGGCTGCAGGCTGGCGTTTTGTGGTCCAACTGAGGTTGGTGCAGATATCCTCTTCACTGGTCTGGTCTTCTTCCTGGTGCCACCAATTGGGACACTACAGTTAGATGCTGTCCTATGGTCATGACTAAATCACTAATTCCTAGTATATGATACAGTTTGGTGAGGCTGAATGCAGAATCAGCCATGCTGTCTAATGATGAAGGACGTAGTGTTGAGTTTGGTTCTATAGTTCAGATCGCCCTTTCCTCCTGGTGAGTCCTCTTAGGGCTCCATTGACTTTTGGATTAGGAAGCTTGGACAGATTTGTTCTAGTCAAGCTCAGTAGTTCCTCTAGCTTCCAGTCTTGGAGAACACATGATGAAGCCTTTGTAGCTTTTATCACTGAAGGTCTCTGACCTAATACAAATTGGTTAGAACTCTTCCTAGATATCTAACCCAAAGAAAAGTCAATGACAAGAAGATTTACTAGGTTAGACCAAGAATCTAGTAGAACTTCCCCTGGACAATGCTTTATTATTATATATTTTCATAATTAAGGGATTTTAGGTGAGGAGAAAGGTAGCAAACAGGTGCGTAACAGTTATCAGCTGAGGAGTGCTGTGAAGGGAGGACAGGAGATATGGAATGCTGGGAGGATGTTGTTTTATATGGAAAGGTCAGTAGAGACTTCTCAGAATGGGAAGACGCTGGACTGGGGAGATATCTCAGAGGCACAGGTGCCTGCCTGGCAAGCACGAGGTCCTGAGTTCCAACCCCAATACCAAAACAAAACAAAACAAATTAATGATGGGAGAAAGCCACATAGACATTGTGGAGGTCTCTTCTGTAGGCAGAGGAAAATATAATTGTAAAGAAGTATGAGGATGTTTGAAAAATTTGGGGAATAGCATGACATCCAACATTTCTTGATCAGGATTTGGAAGAGATTGAAAGTGGTGAAACTCGGAGAATGGGTGCGGTAGCTCCCAGGAGACAGGTAGGGCTCTTGCAGCCTGTTTCACGCAGTATCTGAAGCCAACGAATGGTTGCACAAAACTTGTAGTTGATTTTATTTGTCTTTTTAAGGACTAACACATACGGTGGTGACCAAATGATCAAAGAGACAGATTTAGAAATGAGGAGACCAGTTTAGGAGGCCATTACAGTGCAAAGGTTATAGATGAAAACAATGGTGCTAGAAGCATTATGAAATAGTTGGTTAGGATTATGTGTTGAAGATAGAGTTTATAGGAATTTTTAATGAAATCATGTGAACTACAAGAGTGTCATAGTCCACTCACATTGGTACAATATATACCCAGAGACTGGGTTATTTTTAATAGATAGAAATTTATTCTTCTCATTCTGGAAGCTGGAGAATCTCAAACCAAGGCACAAGTGTTCAGGGTTTGCTGAGAGCTTCCTTGATGTGGCAGGAAGAGTAAAAGCTGTGTTCTCACAAGGAAGATAGCAGGAGGCTAAAAAGGTGCCCAGACAGCTCCTTCTAACCTTTCCCTAAGGTCACCAATCCTGTTCACAATGATGGGTTCCTTAGGACCTAGTCATATCTGAAAAGCTTCAGTTCCTGATCCATTTCATTGGATATTAAGTTTCAACAAAAATTTCAGAGGTGAAAAATAAGAAAATAATAGCAAAGACAGAAAAAACAAGTATGTGAGGATGCCAAGTTTTGTGGCATAAACAATTGAAATCATGCAGATGCCATCTATGTAAAGAAGATTCACAAGGGTGCAGGTTTTGTGGTGTGAAAGAGAAAACAAAAGTGTGGATTGGACATTTAAATTTGACTTTCAGATATCAAAATGGACACGTGAGGTAAGTTTTGAGTGTATGAGGGAGTTCAGAAGCGAGATTAGTGATATGATTAAAAGTTGGGCCATCAGGATGCATACAAATGGTATTTAAAGCCATGAGATTGGATGAAATTGCCTAGATGCAAGTCTCAATAGAAAATGGAAGCAAAGAACACTGAAGACTGGGCCAGAATGAAAGGAAGAGATAGAGGGATTTATGGCATCCCAAGGGTCAGAGAACGTAGCTTAAACCTACACAGACCGTTGACTTTGACAACATGGGGATCACTGGTTAAGTTACCAAGAGCAATTATGATTTTAGAGATGCATGCAAGAAATAATGGAATGGAAGGAAATAGATTTGAGAAGTAGAGATTATTCTTTCAAAAAAGATTTGTGTATCTAGATGTGGTACTGTGTACCTGTAATCCCAGCTCTTTGGAAGACTGGAGCAGGAGGATGCAAGTGCAGAGCCACGCTGGGCAACTTAGGAAGATGCTGGCTCAGAGTAAACTATGAAAGAGCCAAGGATGTAGTTTAGCAGTAGATTTTTCTCTCTTTCTCTTTTTTTTCTTATGAATTTCGGACAGGTCTACAGGGTCTCAATAGACAGATTGGACTCATGGTGATCCTCCTGCTTTCAGCTTCTGAAGCACTGGGATTATAGGCCCACACCATCACACTCAATCTCAATCACCGTGTCAGCGTGCCTTGGGGACAGGACCAGCACGGAATGCTGGGAATTGAACCCTGGCCACTACACTCTGCGGAAACAGGCACTTTAGTCCACTGAGCTATCTGGCTGGCCTTGCAGTAGATTTCTTGCCTAGCATGCACCAGGACCTGGGTTCAACTCCTGATACTGCAAAAACAAAACAAAGAGATTCATGTATAGGGTGCAAACAAATAAAGACATAGAAGGAGGAAGTTATGGGGCCAAAGTATTGGCTTTCAAGTCCATAGTCTAAAATATTATTACATTGGGGTAGAAGGACTTAGTGGGCAATTCAATACATAGGTTACACAGGAAATAGAAGGGGGACCTTTACCTTTAATAGGTGAGAAAGGATGGTACAGGTGAGAAAGAGTGGTTGTACTGGCATTGGATGGAAGTTGACATTCCAACCTAGGGCATAGACAGAACTCATGACACAAGAATACAGAAAGGAGGATTAATTCATTTGCTTATCTGACAAATACTTAAGTGTCTATATTCTCATCAGTTTTTCTAGGTATTGAGAGTGTATTTGTAGGGTATAGTGACAAATTCCTGCTTTTTATTTCTAGTGAGTGGTGACTGATTAGCATAAATTATATAGTATAGTATAATTATTAGGTGACATAGGTAAATTCTAACTTTAAAATGCTTTGATTGTATGAATAAATTAATTTGTAGGCATATATTTTTCTATGACTTATTTGAATCTCATTGTTTGAGATGATCATGTAAATCAAACAGAGAAAAAGTTATGGCAGCCGCATGGCAATCAAAGCAATGCACAATCAGTGCTTGCTTCTACTTCCGAGTAGCGGCCTTGACGTTGTATTTCCTAGACACTCAGGACATGAGAATCTCAGAGAGGAGTGGATGACTTCTATGTCTTGAGTTCAAAGGTGAAATAAAGAAGAATTTGTGAGAAGTAAAAAGAGCTTAGGGGAACCAGAGGCAGCCTCTCACAGTAAGATATACTGGACCCAGCTAGCTGTTTGACATTTTTTGTCAGCACTTCTTTCGTGTTTATTATTTTATGTCTACAGTACACAAAGTTTGCATTCTTCACATGAAATGACTGCATGTTGTTACCACGTTCTCATTCTTTTTTTTCATTCTCTCCTTCCCTTCCTCCTAATTCTTCATTCTCTCGTTCTTCTGTTTTGTTTTTTGTTTTTGGTACATATTTGTGGTATATCTCATCACTTTTTAACATGTGTGGGTCAAATAAAGATAGTTTTGGGTTAACAATGAAAATAACTAAGTACTTGAATGAGATCCAGAGCACAAAAAGAAAGCTAAGTGAAAAATCTTGATTATTAGAATAGAACTAGATCTAAGCCAAGAGCTAGAAATACTGAACTGGCGCCTGCTTCTGCTGTCTATGTGTGTATGTGACTTCAAATCCCTTCAAGTTTTTGAGGCTTAACTTTCTCAAGTGTAGAATATGTGCAAAAGCTACCTGTTTTCTTTAGCTCAGAAGGATTTGTTGTTGTTGTTTTGTTTTTGGAAGAACCGGGGATTGAACTCAGGCCCTTGAGCTTGCCAGGGAAACACTTATTCCACTGAGCCATCTTCCTGGCCCCTCAGAAGGATTTCAGTCACAAAGATGATTATTTTATATACACTTAAAAAAATATATATATACATACATACATACATTAAGCCTTATTTCAAACAACTTGTTTAAGAACATCTCACACAAAAGGTAAGTGTTGAATTATGTCTGATTCTAAAATCTGAATTATTACCATGTTTTACAGTGTCTAACAAGCAAAGACACTCAACTTAGATCAAAAGAATGTGAAAACACTTGGTAAATGTCTTCTATTCTTAGGTTGGCTTCAGCATTCCCTGCTTGTTTCAAAAGGGGAGGTGGCAACACAAAATCTCTTCAAATAATTTAAACATGTGACCAATGTCTCATTCTCCTGAAAACTACCTTGCTTTGAACTGTTTCATTTACCTGTGTTCTAGTCCCTTGTCTCGGGGATAGAGGTTGGGGAGTATAGTTGTGGGGCTGATTGCCTATAAATAAAGTGGAAAAGCTGAGTAACAAGTACATTTTTCCCCATTTCTAATGTACAGACATTTATGAGTTAGGCAGATTGTAAGTTAGGGCATAATAGTGCACTTGGAGTTTACAATAGTACATCTGCAAATTAGCTTGCTGCCAGAGTTGCTTGTATTTGTAACACATCTAATGTTTTTCTGCTTAGCAGCTCCGTTATGGATGAACTTGAAAGACAGAAGCAGTATTTTTATGCTAATATGCCATAAAATGTCTTTGCTAAATAAGCAATCCCTTCTGTAGCAAGGTTTATTTACAGTGATATAATTTAGAAGTGTCCCCAGTGACAACCTTTTGAGCCATATTAGTTAAATGACAGAACATCCACAGTGTTAAATCTACAGCAATATATTATAATGGGGGAAAAATGCCTGAGCAGCAGGGAGCCTTTAATACAGAACTCTGTAGGCCACTTAAATAGTGTAATCTGGCTTTCAAGTGGAGCATTCTAAAGAATCTGTATGAACCTTGCTTTGGGGTTTCAGAGAAACAGAATGATATTGAGGACAAAGCTCTGTTCTGGATCTACCTGTCACTGAGGTGTTCATGCTGCTCTTCTACAAAGCCAGGTGGGATCATTTTTCCAGGAAACATCAATTACTTCTGCTTTTGCTCAGAAATGGCACAGTTATTTTTAGATGCATTTCACTGGTCTACAAAGTATTACAATTGCCATAACATATTGGGCAGTGTCCTAATGGTATAAGGAACCCGAGCAAAATCTGCCTCCCCTGATATTGTGCTACACAGCCTTGGCAAGCAGCAGGGTTCTGTATCTTGTACTTCTCCTACAGCTACCAAAGCAACACTGCGGATGGCAAATGAATGAGTTAGAATTTTGCAGATTTGCAGCACCATTAGGTTTACAAGTTTTTTTTTTTCTTTTCCTGTGAGATCAGCATCAGCTTATGAAGTTCATTTTTGCAATAGCCTTATGTGAAGAAAACAAACGAGGTTCTTCCAGGGGCTATTCAATTCCCAAATAGCAAGTGAGCTACTTTGGAAGTTGCCTTACCAAAGCAATAGCTGCAGAAATTACACTCTGTTGATTTGCCTTCCACTGGTAGGTGATTTATACAAGGAAATAATCCTTGTGTGTGGAGAATCTAGTTTATCACGATCTAGTTGTTTGTACTGATGGAACGCATACATTCAGCCCAGACACTTGCAATAAGCATTTTGTTAAAATATAAACAAATGGAGTCTTGTGAAGGTAAACTTCTTGACTTATGAATTAACACCTAGAATCTTGACATCTTTTTCTTTCTTGGAATTCCTTCAACTTATGTTCTATGATAACATCTATGATTTATAGAAAAAAATAATTGTTGTCTTTATACTCTCTCAAGAAAAATTGTCTCCAATTGCTCTCCCATCTTCGGTTGGTACATTTAAAAACCAGTTCCTCTAAGAAAAAAGCAAGCTACTTTGGCCTTTTGTTTAAAACCTCTACCATGAATTTGTTTTTCAAAGATTCCTCTGTATGTATAGCTATACATTCTGCCACATATTTATCAATTTCTTTTTTATTCTTTCAGTCAATAAAGAGCTCTCATTTTAAGTTCTTGTAGATTCTTTGACTTTTTTTAAACTAAAGGAGATCCAGATCATATAAATTGTTGAATGTCACCTTCGTCAGTGATGTTTACTAATGATAACTTGTCTCAGGTGTCAAGACTGGGTCATCCATCTCTGTTCTTGTCTAGCTAAGTTGGGCATTGAACTGTTACTCTAGTCTAAAGATTACCACAGACCAGCCTGTGTAGGTGTTCTGAACTCTGTCTAAATATATGTTAGCTGATTTTTGGTTAAGAAGAAGATTTCAGTTTCCAAGTCTGTCACTCTTTCAGCTTTTAAATACACACATATCTATTTCTTTCCATAAATTTTGGAATTTGTGCCCAGAATTCAATACCAGCAAACAATAATGAAGTTATCAACTTAAGT
Source organism: Tympanoctomys barrerae (assembly GCA_002564285.1). Classification (NCBI taxonomy): domain Eukaryota; kingdom Metazoa; phylum Chordata; class Mammalia; order Rodentia; family Octodontidae; genus Tympanoctomys; species Tympanoctomys barrerae. The sequence goes on from NDGN011466161.1 coordinate 13,526, forward strand.
TGAGCAGTTCGGTGGAGAGATGGTGACATTTCAACACTTATTCTTAATCTAGATAGAACTTTCTAACCTCTAGCTCACTAAGTTCCCTTTGGTCTCTCCATTTTTAATGGAAAAAATTATTATAATAAAAGCAAAATTAATTCTAATTCTCCAAATTAAGTTGTGAAATGTTTTTAATTACATGCATAGAGGCAATTTACCAAATCAATTTATTTCACTCGGTTATTTGCTTCAATTCATGGGGTAGGGAATTTTAAAGTAATTTTAATTTTACTGAAGTGCATCAAGATATTTGAGTGAAAGATCTAAATGCAAGAGTCTAAAGATGGTGCCAGGAGAGAGCAATTATTGATAACAAGCGTACTTTAATTTTTAGAGACGTTTTTCTTTTCAGCTGGTGGGAGGCAGCTCATGCTCAGTAGTGGGGCTGCTTTAGACAATTAGAGAGGTATTTATTATTATTATATAGACTTAGGAAAAGATTGGAAACATTAGATTTCGGATACCCATCAAATCCTCAGCCTGGTGGGGAACATCTGATTTGCTTGAGGCATCTTTTCAGAAAACAACAAAAACAAAATGTAACAACAGAAGATTTTATCTCACCCGGACCTGTGATGTGAACTGTATTTTATTTTATTTTTTCTGTATTTTAGGGAAGGGTCTCCAGGGTGTTCAGGGTCTCACTACTAGATTGGACTCATAATGATCCACTTGTTTACAGCCTCCTAAGAGCTGGGAATACAGGCATAGGCCACCACACCCAGTCTCAATAGCCTTCTCAGCATGCCCCATGGGCGGGGCCCGCATGGCAGGCCCCAGGGATTGAACCCCTGCCCCTGCACTTGCTTTCAGGGGCTTTAATCTGCAGAGATATTTGGCTGGCCCTTGTATTTTATTTCTTATGCTATCATACCAAGCCCTGTTTTTCCAGGGAATCTTGTGTGTTTGTTATAGCTTTTTAATGAGAAGTGTGAATTCCTTAATTTGCATAAAAGTTGAGCAGATACTGAATGAAAATTGTGGGACTGTTTTTGATGTTTGTGTGTTTTTAATTAAAGGTGATTAAACCAAGATGCAAATATTGTGAAGTGGTTTGCACAGTGTGGAATAGTAGCATTTTGTGTTTGGTGTGGAACTTTATGTATCAGTTTGTGGCTAAGACTTAGGGCATCTGATGAAGGTGTTTAAAACAACTTCCTCTGGAAGTCCAACAGTGTTCTAGAGAATTTATACCTTAAATGTCTTAAATTGATGATTGAAACCATTTAAAGATGAAGCTTTTATATTTTTAAACTGTTGCTTTTCACAGGTATGTTCTTTTGGCTTTGGGTAATTCTTTAATAACAAGGAAGCCTTAGATGTATAGAAGGCTTATAGAAGACTAGAGTATAATCTTTAAAAGTTAGGTGGTTAAATCAATTGCATTTAAAAAAATCTTAATCTTAAATTATTTTTCTTCAGAAAGGACTTTGAGATTATGAGTTTTTTCCCTTAAAAATTGGAATACTCCTGTCTTTTTTTTTAAAAAAATGTTTTTYATTGAGAAACAAATAGCAATGAGACAGTTTCACAACTGATTACTAGCACATTTTCAATAATTAATACATTGCATATTGTTGTCTTAGTGGTTATTCATTGTACAAGTTGCAGGCATAATATCCTGTCTCAAACACTATTAGAACAAACCTCTATTCATTGAATTAAGAGAATAGAGCTGTATATCTATCCACTCTCATGGTTTTAGCACATAACATCTAAGGTAATGGGGAGCACACTGGTGTATTAAAGCAAATTAATCAAGCAGTATTTTCCAGACATCTGAAATCCATGGCTATGTTTGAAAAAATCTGTTCCCTCAGCAAATGAAACAATGGGATGTATGCATAAATCTTTCTCTATTAGTATATAAAAAATTAAGAGATTATTTGGTAAAGCAAGATAGAAAAGGCTTAAAATTAGGAAAACCAGAATTGCAAATGCATAAACTCTTATTGATTACTCCATAAATCTATAAATTTCCTCACAATTTTTACAACCCCATGATGACGTAAAAGTCTGAAACTTTTAAGTAAGGTTCAGCACGTTAAGCAATACGCAGAAGATGAAATAGCATTAACTGTATTTTCCACATTGTAATTATGATTTATTAATTCTTATATCTTGAGACCAGACAGGATTTTTTTTGACTAGTGAACAATGACAATCATTCCTACTATGTTAAACATGTGCTAGCATGTGTGACTATGTGTTCATATATGTGTATGTATGATAGCAAGGAGCTTAGCATGGGACAAATGGAAAAAAGTAGATAGCCTCGGTAGATACCAGAGAAGAGGAGATGCATGTATTTTCTAGTGTTGTCTAACTTGGGCATTAAGAACCTTTGACTCACAGACGCGGTACTTGTGTCCAGTGGTGGCCATTGAGAAGTGAGCCTAAAAGAGAAGTGTGGCTGCCACTCCAGGGGCTCAGAGCTTGGGAAAGTTCTCAGTGTTCTGCCCTGTCCTTGAATGGGCAAGTCCCCTTCCCATCCAAGCTGCAGCCACATCTCTTGACTTGGCTGTATTTAAATGCCAGTCAGAATTCCACCAGAGTCTGTGATGTCCTGTTGAACCTAACACTTTGCTCCCTTGAAGGTGGGACCCATAGCCAGGTTAATTTTCTTAGCCTTGGCTTGGGCCAGTTCCAAAATTGACTTCATGCTTCATGGTAGCCGACCACTGAGATCACCAAATGCATTGTAGCTAGGGTTGCACGGCACAATAAAAGCTACATTGATTGGGACAGCTTGATGGCCTTTTGACTTCCAGCAAAATGATTACTATAGTAATTTGGATGACTACTGCTCTATTAAACTATCTTTATATGTATAAAATTTAAGCTGAGATAAACCACTTAGAAAGCTATCTGATATTGAAAATTTGTTCTGTACCACGTGGGCCCTGACAGGATCAGACAATGTGTAAGAGCAGGTACATTTCCACCAACAGAGAAGAAAAGTAAATAATAAGCATTTCACAATACTACATCCTTAATTAAGACAGCAGAGATAACAGGTTTTTGTCTTTCCACGTCAGTCAGCTGTTATCTAATCTTAAATGCCTAGACCCACATGTCTTCTATATTTTTCTCATCTGGCCCAAGATCAATTACACAGATAATTACTTTTCCATAATTAATCTATTTATATTATAGCAGAATCACTTGTATTTTAAGGTATTAATAATGATTAGTACTTATAAATGACTGTTAAGTTTTGGGTATACAAAAGATTGAATCAGGGCTGGGGAGATGGCTCAGTGGAATAAGTGCTTCTCTGGCAAGCACAAGAGCATGAGTTCAATCCCCGGTTCCACCAAAAAAAAAAAAAAAAAGAGGAATGAATCATCTAAGTACTACAAAAATTGATGGAGATACATCTCCTTGACTGTAGCCATTTATGTTTTATATTACAAATAAAGGTAAAATTCTAGGAAAAAGTAAAAAATCATATTTTGTAATGTTA
>NDGN011466166.1:0-11419 GCA_002564285.1 Tympanoctomys barrerae
GAATATATTTATTGAGAGAAAGAAAGCTCCTGTCCAAGAGAGGGACAGGAGGGGTGCCCAAGCAGGTAGTTTCCCCCTGAAAACTTTAAAGAAAAATGAACACAGTGTATGCACTGTGTATGTATGTCTGATCTCATTAACTCAGTCATTCATCACTGGACCAGGAGCATCCCCAGAGCCCACCTTGAGCAGTGTCATGGAAGCAGAATCTGTCCCCCCATGCTCCTGGCTCTCTGTTCTGATCTTCTCCGTAGCTCACCCTAAGACAATTGGGGTGCTGCTGCAGCCCAAGAAAAAGCATTTGTATGGGCACCCCATCATGAGCACTTATGGGCACCGCTAGGTGCTCCTTATGTTATTCATTTAACATAGACAAAATGCTATGAGGAGGATCCTACTGTATTTACTATTGTGGAAACCTGAAAACAGTGAGACCCAGAGACAGTAATTTTCCCAAGGTCAGTTAGGTAGGAAGAGGCAGGACTTATTGTGGCTCCCTTGTTCTAGATCTTTTTTTCTCTCTTCTGAGCAGCTTTTCCTAGATTATCATTAGCTCATTTCTCTTCCTTAAAATAATGCTGTTCTGGGGAGTTTCACATGTATGGTCACCTCGGAGAACTCACTGGAAAGAAGTACTGACGCTGCTTCACGTGCTGCTCCCCTGCGTACAGCGAACACGCGTCCTCGGGGACGCCTATCCCCAGGTTCACGTCTCGGCGGCTCTAATCATGAAAGGGAGAAGCACAATGTCATCAAGAAGGACTAAATGGGAGCAGGAGGAGCCCCCTACCCACAAAGCATTTATATATTAAACTAACAAATCCTATGTACTTTCAGCAGGCTCTGCTCACCAGCCCCGTAAGAACCCTGTTGTGAGGGAGAGGCAAACAAATCATTGAGATAGACAGGAAAAGATACCGTGTATGACTACGACTCCCCATGGCATGAGCTGCTTCTCAGACTGAACCTCTCTGTGATCTGTTAGCTTTCTTCAAGGGAAAGCTGATTGCAATTGAGTCATATTGCTTTAAATAAAATTCCAACTCCAAACAGTGCCACGAAAAGGAAATTAAACTATAAAAAGTGCATTAAGGTAAGGGTAGGGATCTGAGTTACTGGCCCAGAAATGAGTTAAAATCAAAGTTAGGAACAGAACCCCTAAGTTGTTCTCGTTCGACATTACAGATGCCACTACTATTTACAATGGCGTGATAGAAAACAGTCTACTACGCGGTGGACGCTGACTTCACCGGCCCAGCACTCAGGACCCGGCAATCGCCAAGTACTTTTTAAGCATTCCCTTACCTTTTCAGTCTTCATGGAAAATCAAATAAATATAAAGTCCTGTTATTTAAGCCAAAGGAACAGGCACATTCCAGTTGGCAATGCAATATTAAACGGAGGCTTTGTGGTGGTCTGGGGCTCGTGAGGGAGCTTGGTGGCCCTCAATAGGTTTGGTGTATTTTCTCCTTGAATTAGTTCCTCCGCAATTTGTAATTCATATTTCTGATTTTAGAGATCTTCATTAAGATGGGTGGTTGAGTAAAGAAGGCTATTTATATTCTAGCCTTGGTGGTGCCACTAATGAGTTACGTGACCTTGGACAAGCCTCTGACAGTGTTCCACGCCTGCTGTCCAAGGATATTTTGAAGATCAAGCCAAAAACCAAAGTGGACAAACTCAGGCAAGTACAGAGCACAAAACAATTGTATTATCACTGTATACATAAGAAATAAAAAAAATAACATGAACAAATTGGATACAAAATTAAGGCTGAGAACAGGCCACAGTATTTTGCAGGCTTGTGGATGTAGTGGCAGAGTTGATACAGGTATGGCTGTGCCCTTCCTAATTATTCCTTACACCTGGATATGACCCTTGGGAAAATTCTCTCAGAGGGCACACATTTAGGGGCTTGTATATTTTCAGGTTTCCTTATTAAGTAGAAGCCAGAGCCTTTTTATGTCTCCATGGGGACTCCTCCAGAGCTTGCATCAGCAAAAAGGAAACTCTAACCTGAAATGTTGGGGTTAGGACAGGAAGCCAGGAGGGGCTCAGCCCTGAAGAATGGGGACTATGGGCTCAAGCCAGCCCGGTGTGACACTGTGCTTTTCTCTGGACATGGGATTGTCACTATGTATAAAAGGAGCTTTATTTTTCAGAAAGGAAATGAATTTGGAGGGGTGTGTGTGTGTGTGTGTGTGTGTGTGTGTACATGTGGATGCAAGCCATATATATATTTAGTACAGGGTCTACAGGGTGTACAGGTTCTACAGGGTCTCACTACATAGAGAGGACTCGCAGTGATTCTCCTGGGTTCAGCCTCCTAACGCTGGGATTAGAGGCATACGTCACCATGCCCAGTCTCAATCGCTGGCTCAGCGCATCCAGGGGCGGGGGGTGGAGGGGAGAGGTTCTGGGGATCGAGTCCTGGGTGCTGCACTCTGCCTAAGCAGGCTCTTTAGTCCTCTGAGCTATTGGGCCAGCCCTACATATATATATTTGGTCAACAAATTTTGAGTCTGTTCATTTGTGAGGGTTGATAAAAAAGGATACGATGTCTTTTCTGGCTGAAACAAAAGTTAGCCAACTGATATTAATTGGATACGTAGAGACATAGTCTCATGCAATATGCTATCTGATCTTTTTAAAAAGAGGGTGAACATGGCTGTAATTTTTATTATCCACTGCTAATTGTTTTCAGACTCACTGGATCATTCTTTATGATGGCTCATCCAATATAATTTGACCCAGTTTTGAGGCAAATTCTCTGAGGTTTAGGAAATACTCGAGTCATGGTTAGTGGCCTGGAGAAACTTGTGGACTGGTCAAAGAGAAGATATTGATAAAAAGAGAAAAGTAGGAAGATTTGCCATGAAATGCTGTCAAGTGGCAAAATTAACCTATGATTTGGGGACTCAGGAGGAATTTCGGTTCTGGAGAAATAAGTGGTTGGAATTGGGGGCTGGGCGTTTGGGGGCCGGAAGTACCAGAGAAGAGGGGCGAGCCTAAGCTCCATAAACACCTTGACTCTGCAAGCCCTAGACCAGCAGGGGGAGCACAAGGTAATAAACAGCTTTGGCTTCAGAATTTGGAGCGATCCCTGGAGCTCAGGAAAAAACGCAATGAACAAGAGAGCAAGAGAATGGCTGCCATTCTAGCGTTTCTTGTTTGACTTCACATCTCTCACCAGTCTATCACATCTTTCTCACCGTCTCACTTAAAAAATTTGTTCTCTGGTAAATGCAGAAACTCAAAATCAAAGAGCCCACAGATGAACAAACAAAAACTAGGTGAAGAGAGAGAGAGAAAAAAACACACACACACACATTCAGTCCTTAATTGTCCTTTCAAACAACCTCGCTCCTTAGGCCTCCCTAGCTCTTTGAGTGACCAGGTACCATCAGAGGCTTACAGAATATTGCAGCTCAGGAGCCTGCCACTCATATTTCCCCTATCTTGGAATAAGCCCTATTTAACAGAATTGAACAAATCAGTGACTTTTGAAAAGAAGACTTGAAGGGAGCTAATGTAATCTGTGTAAGGTTTTAGCAATGACATTTGCTTTTGAAAAGACTGCAGCCTTGGGTTTGTTCTCAACAGAACTGTAAGTTTCTAGAGACTTGATCAAATGTGGCTGCTGTTCAAGTGAGTCTCCTGTTTCACTGAGTGTGTTCTACTTGGCTTTCTATGACCTGCCCTGTGGGGCTTGCATTCATTCTTAAGGGAACAGCACCAGCCCATCGATCTCAGGGCCTTTGCACGTGCTGTCTGGGTTGTAGCCTCCCTCCCCATCTCCTCCCCACACTTTCCTTTGGCTAGTGAATTCCATTTCAGCAATTTGGCACTTAGACCCACACTTCGTTCCCTCTTTAGGAAAATATCTATGACTCATAAATAAGTCTGCCTACTATACAGGCTTGAGGCGCTGTGCACTTTTAATTCATAGCACTTGACAAAGTTTGCAAATACATTTGTATTGTTTCAACTACTCTTCTCAACATCTACATTCTGCTGGACTGAAGGCTCAGAGGAAAGACCACTGTTCATTATCATCAGTGTTGTTTCCTCAGGGTGAAGTATTGTGCCTGGCCCCGAGGTTGGCTCCATAACTGCTAATGTTTGGCAGGACAAATGCTAACCCAATGAAGGTGTGTGAACTGATAGTCACAGGTGGTAGTGTTAACTGAGGCACATGGGGGACAAGAAAAGTGAGGCTGAGGAGCAGACAAGACCAGGAGAGCCTGGACAAGAGGTAGGTTCCGAAGGATCCAAGCAGGATGGGAAGGAGATGGGGAAAGGGCCAGGGAGGGGGAGGCTGGGTGTGGAGCCTGCCTGGCTATGGCTGAGGGCTGCACGGAAGCGATGGGGTCATGTGGGGAGCTCTGTGTGCTGCCTTGGGTCAGTGGGGCAAGGGCCATGCTTCTCTGAGAAGGTGTCCAGAGGGTGTTAATGATGACACCACTTGTTCTTTACCTGCTTCTCACCCCAAAACCCACTGCACACCTTCAGTGCATACTCTGGGTCCCAGGGGGCTGGCCCTGGCTCCCCTTGGGCTCCACTGCTCTCTGTGGGAGCATTCACTTAACTCTTCCAGCTTTATTTCCATGTCTTGCTGGCACCAGGCTTCCTTCACCTTCTTCCGCCAAGGTCTGGCAGGTATTCCCATGTGACTTTTGGCACAGTGCTAGGCACTAGATCTGCCTGCCAACAGGGAGCAAGATTCAAGGTGACAATTTGTCTAGATTCTGTCTAGAAATGCCCCCTTTATTTGTGATCAGAACTTTGCTTGTGTGGCTCTTCACTCTTCCAGCAGGAGGAGAGGCCTCTCTTTCTCATCCTTCACTTATGCATACAGCCCTGAATCAAAAATAAAACCTCTGACTCAAGAATTCTGACTTAGCCCCAAACTGACAGGGGCAGAAGATGGGATGTTAACAGATAAGAGTGCTTATTAGACTCAAGCTGCAAAATTCAGGTCACTGAAATTTTTTGATCTAGATTATTGCACTAGATTTTTGGTTTCCTAATTTATTTTGCTGGTGCAGAGCCTGGGTCTGTACCCTTCTCTACTCTACCTGTACCCCCAAAAGGCTAGCAAAATCAAACAGGAGGATTATGGGTGCAGGAGATTCTATCCTAGCTCCATTCCTATTTTAATGTTGCTGGCTAGTTAGCTTTTTCTCTGTAGGGAAATGCTGAGCACATACCCCTAGATCTATAAAATGTCCAGTTATGCACATGTTCATGAGCCAACCCACTTACCCTGATACATAACAAAAAGACTTAACACAGAGAAAATAATAATTTAAATATGTTTTTAAATCCATGACCTGATATTTCCCCAGACATTTTCCTCCGCCAACCCCTTGCCAGGTATCCAGAGCAGGAAAATCGTGAGGATGAGTTCTCTAAATTAGAAATTGATAATGAGCCATTTATATAAAAAGCAAAACAAAATGCTGTAATCCCAGCTCTTAGGAGGCTGTAAACAGGCAAATCTACAAGTCCGATCTAGTAGTAAGACCCTGAACACCCTGTAGACCCTTCCCTAAAATACAAAAATAAATAAATAAATAAATAAGTAAATAATTAAATAATTAAATGTAGTCTTTCTAACATTTTGCAAGTACTTGAAGCAAATATGCAGAGAAGCCCTGGGCTAGAACCTACCACGAAAAGCCAGTATTTGGTCTGCAGGTTCTTGGTCGCTAAGGAGAACATTCCTTGTAAGGTAGAATGGTGGAGAAGACCCAGGGCCTTGCATCTGGTGGTCTGGGTGATTCTCACCTATCTCTCAGGGTCGAAGGAAGGGAAGTGTGTTGGGGATTTAAGGTGGAATGGGAACCTGACTGCACTCCTAATTTTAGCTTCCCTCAAATCATTTTAAGGAATGATCTTGTAATTCACAGCCGGTGCATTTCTGGGAATAGACTCCTTCTGTTTGCTTGGAGGCCCCTCTCTGGCTTCTTTGCGTTCCTAAGGAGAAAATCCTCCTCCAAGGTCATTGCCTGTGATTCCCAGGCTTCCGGGGACAGCTGATGCAGTGACTCACTGTGCTTGGGGTGTACTCTCTTCCCTCTGCCGACTCTACAGTGGAGATGAACCATGACAAATGTGGAAACATCTGGGTTGAATCGAACTTCTGGACATTTTCCTTAGCTCATTTCTCCACCCTTTTTCCCAGGAGGTGTTTGGCAAATCAGGTTTTCAGCTAGTGGTCTTGGACTATTTATAGGACTGATTTGAAAACACATTAACTGCAGTACATAATAGAAATTCACTTAAGTAATAACTTTAAACCTTGGTGAACTGCTGCAACAGGGTGGCTGGACACACTTCCAGGAAAGTCAAAGTATGTTCAAAATATTTTTTTTTAATTGAATTTTATCTTAACCATGCAAGTCAACCAGATGCAACTCTATTTCTGCCATGAGCTTATTGTGCAACAGAGAAAGTTCCCTGAACTTTTCTGAGCTTCTTTATCCTCAGCAGCAAGTGAGAAGTTTGGACTGAGCACCTCTGCGCTTTTGCCAACTGTTTTCTACACAGTGCTTCAATGAGTCTCTGTCATGTGTCTGAGAGCAGAAGGTATTAAGAAGGCAAAAGGCACAGTGCAAGCTCTTGGGGAGGGGCAGTTCTTTAGGGGTGAAACCACTTCATTTAGGTGTAGATAGATTTGTACCACAGGTGTGTTATGGATCTGCCAAGTGCCAGAAATTGTGTTGAGTTCATGCATATATTCTTTTCTAAATTCAGCCCAGACATGACTCTGTTCATAGAGAACCGATCTCTCCTCCACAAACTCATAGAAGAGGGACACATGAACAAATTGGAACTTCTGATAAAGTAGTATAATGTACGTCTGAGCCTGAGCTGTGGCAGGATTTAGCTGCAAGAACTTTTAGACTGCTTGATGTTTTATCCCAGTCTTAATTTCTCCGTTGATGAGTATTCGAGATGTCAATGCATTTTAACTTATATTTTTAGAGTAAGGGCACATTGTGAGGGACTCATGATGGATGGTATAATGTGTGGTGTCGGGGAGCAGGCAAATCACACACATATGTGCTGTAATATTGCAAGAAAGAAAGGAGAAAGAGAGTCAGGGAGGGAGAGGACTAAGGAGAGGGAGAGGAAGAGGGAGAAGGAGAAGGAGAGGGAGAGAGAGAAGAAATGGGGGAGGGGGAGGGAGAGGGAGAGGAGAGGGAGAGGGAGAGGGAGAGGGAGAGGGAGAGGGAGAGGAAGAGGGAGAGGGAGAGGGAGAGGGAGAGGGAGAGGGAGAGAAAATGCTACATAGCTGGCTTCAAGAATCCAAAGATATTTTTGCAAGAGGCGTCCTTCCAGTGACCCGCCCTGTTCTTCTAGGCGAGGTCAGGCAGGTCCTGCTCTCTCTGTGTCATGCAACTCCTGTCTTTTCCCTCGATGGCATGTCTCTCTGTCATCACACAGCATTTTCTTATTTGATGCATGTGTGTGCCTAGATTACAACCCTTTTCCGGGCAGAGACCATGTCCTGTCTGCCTATCCTGGCATTGCCAGTCTTGAGTGTGGCAGATGGGTTTGGAAGGCAGTCAAAGATATTTACTAAGTGAATCAATAGATGAGAAATGAAGAATAGGGAGAATTAGGGCGCAAAGGGTCTTCTGGGAGGAGGAGCAGCTCAAGCAGTTGCCATGCAGATACGGCTCTGTGTTAATCCTTAGACCACTCATAAATGTTATCAATGTCCAGGGACAAACTGCTGCCCCCTTCTTACTGAGGAACCAGAGGGCTCGCAGAAAACTTGGTGCAGCTGCACCAATTGTCTCTTGCTTCTTTTTAATAACTCAAGAAGGTTTCACCACCCGTGACTTGAGCTACACTCTTCTTGCATCTAGTAGGTGCTCATTAAATATTTGAGAGCCAAACAAGGGGGCATGAATGGATATATGGTTGCTTTGTGTCTTACTACCTTTTGGAATAACAAGCTATCATAGCTTACCACCTACCCCCTCCTGTTTCTCACTTAAGCCATGTCTTTATGCTGTGAGAAAAATGGCGCAATATGAGGAAAAAAAGCAGGGCATCTGGTTCACCAGATATGCATATGGCCGCAACATATGGCAAACCCAGGGCATTTGACCATCGTGCTCATTAGGACGTGCCGGCAAGCCGGATGCCACGCGCTCGCTGTGTCTGTGTCGTTTTTCTCTCAGCATGTGGACCTGGTGTGAATCATCAGGGCACACTTGGCTTTCTGAGCTAATCAGTTCCTCCACTCTTTTCACCTTTCAATTTTTTTTCCCAGAAATTCTCTCCTCTTTTGTGTTTACTTTCAGTTGGTTGGCTTCCTCAGAACTCCCAGGGTGATCCCACTTTGTGGGTTCCACTGGAAACATCCCACAAACCACACTAATCTCAAAAATAGATGGCATGAGCTCAGGACTTTCTCAGGTGAGTGAGAAGAAAATGCAAGACTTATTTTTCTTAAGGTATCAAATACATTCTATTTCTCCAAGAGGCTAGCATAATCAACTTTGCAGAGAAAACCAAACCAAACAAATAGCCAAGTAAGCAAACATAAAACCCAACTAACCCTAGATCCTACTTTCAGGGAATTGGGGACTGCCTAACTTTAGCAAGAGGAGGACCGGACTTTAGGAAGAGGGGGACCAGAGGAAGGGTAGCTCCTCTCTAACCTGGGGGAAAATGGGATAATCATCAATTCACATTGGTGGGAATCAACCTTTGAAGTCAGGGAAGTGTGCTCTTCTCCTGTCTTTGATAGTTTCTCTCCTGCAATGCTCTGGCTCCAGTCCTTCTAAGCCCATTTCACATTTATGTGCAGTCCCCTCTCTCTTTAGTTTTCTCTTCTCCCTTTTGTAAGGAAAGTCCATTTTTTTCAATCCTCATTTGCAATTGCAACATTGTCACTTAGTACATTTGCGTGCTCAGTTTTTATCTAGGTTGCTCTTGTCCTGTTGCATTTCTAAAACTAAGAGAGGAAATCAAAACTCACATTAACCCCAAAGTCATCCCCTTTGGTTCTGGTTTATTGCTACCCTTTGTTTATCATCTTTCAGCAAATGCTCAGCCTGGAGGACAGTGTGCTCACACAAATCAGTCAGGATCAGTTTTACAAAGCAGACTCACCCGTGCTCTCTGATTCTCTTCCTCATCTCCAGCTGTATAAGTTCATGCAGACTTTCCCTGATTGCTAGGTGCACGTCGTTCCTTTCATCTGCTAGTAACTATCAGAAAAAAGTAACAAATTTGTCTGGAAGGATTTATTCTCCACATAGTTCCCTTCTTCTCTTTCTCTTTATTGCTGATGATTTGATTGAACTCAAAATAGTTACAGATTTTTCTCATTTAATACACACTCCATTATTTCAAGGTAGGAAAGATGCAGATTTTTTTTTTCTTTTAAATAGTTTTATAGACAAAGTGAAAGATTTTTCATTCTTGCTTCAAATTCATTGTGAAAACAGAAGGCAGTTTTCCCAGATGGAAATCTGTCATATCATTATGGAAATGTCAGATTTCCACCCGGGGCATATTGACAAAAAGCCATGGTTTTTGCCCAGGGGGTGGAATTTCACAAATTTTCCCAAGAAGAGCTGCGTTCCCTAGTAGAGAACAGAGACAATTTCTCTCCCTATTTCAGATTTGCTAGTCTGAATGCTAAGAATCTGGTTTCAGGCAAATACCCAAAGAAGAGAAAAGAAGACGCTGTGCAGATCTGCTACCAGATCCAAGGGCCTGGCTCTAACTCAGAGATCGGTCCAGCCCGGTTACAGTTATCCTGAGCTGCACCTCTGCTGGAGATAGCCCGTAGAACCAGAGTGCCACCCTGCCAAGTGGCGGGGAGATTTTATTCTGGAGCCCACCTGATTCGGCCATATAAATATCACTCCTTTAGTCAATAGACATGCTCTTCCTAGACCATGTCTCTTAATTTTGGTAATTGTATTTTTTCCCCTGGGAAAAGGGTATTTTAAACCTCCGTTAGTGGAGTATTCATGCGTGCATTAAAAATGTTAGCAAATCGTGTCCATGCTAATGAATGATAGCACATTTAGAGGAAAATAAAACAATCTCCAAACATCTTAATACATTTATAGTCATCAGGATTGCATACTTTTAATAGATGAAAGAGATTTGTGAGTGTCGCAAGCCATGGTAGAAATAGCCTTGGGACGCGAGTTACTCTATTAAGCTAAAGTCTTGCTGCCTTTTATAACAAGCCACAGATTAACAAGTACAATGCAAAAGGATCTAAATATTTTTCTTAAATAAAGATTTGATGTTCTCAACTAAAAATGTCCTCCAACAATTATGTTAGTACTGGCACTTTGCTCCATTAATATAAGTGTATATTTTTCCTAACAGAAATACCTGCATTTAAAAAAAATACAGCAATAACTTCAAACTTCAAAGGTCTCAACTTCAAAAGCTTTCTTGCATTCTGCTTGATGGGACAGCATCTTATGCACACATGCTTTTTTTCCCTGCTAAATGCCTTAATAATGAGCTTGGGTTCAGATTTTGTGAATCGGAGCCAAGTAACTCTATTTTATTATATTTGCTGGGAAATGAACTAGCTCAGGGTAATTAGGAAAGCAATTTTATTAGCTTCTATTTCATAAAGATTGTTTTTTAATCAGAGTCAGAACTTACTAGAAATGATTCTGAGCTCGTTGCTTGGGTCGCAGGAAATGAAGTGGGCACGGGCCGCCCTAACCCTGGTAAAGCCAATGTGGTGAACACAGAAGCTTTTCTCTTAATCGGTAACAATGCTGTAAAAATAAACCCAATCAGATGGCATTGTAAATAAAAGGGTCACCTGTAAGGAGTACCTGTGTCTAGCTTATTGTGCCAGTTGACATCTGAGGACACTAAAGCATTCTTTTCATTGACCAAGTAGTCTCGTGTTCAAGTTGTGAACAGTTTTGATTTGGAGACCAAGGTGAGCAGCAAGCAAAGGAAACCACTGCATTAGAGGCTAAGTCTATAGGAAAGAAATAGGAGAAGGAATTGGGACTGCTGGTATGTTTAGGTACTACAGAGCTGTGAGTGCAACAGATGTTCTACCGAGGCAGGCACACATATGGGGGGTGGTGGCCTCAGGAGGGACATGGAGATCTCGACTGTCTGCCTCCTCAGCCACTTCTGGAGCTCAGCACACTGTTTGGGGCATCTCATTATAAAGGAACCATAGATACTGTAAATGAGAGAGAATTCAGAGAAGGGTGACAAAGAAGATAAAGGATTAGAGGAGCTGACCTATAAAGAAAGGTTAAAGGAATATAAAATTTAAAGTTTGCAGGGGAAAGAGACAGGGAGATGGAAGGCTTTGCTAACTGCCTACAAATACTTGGGCAATAATAATTATAAGGAAGGGAGAGAATTGCTTGCTGTGGTTGAAAAGGACCGA
>NDGN011466167.1:0-12987 GCA_002564285.1 Tympanoctomys barrerae
TGGATATCTTTTGTATATCCAGCACTGTGGCAAAAATCAAGGATATGGTGACAAATAAGACAAATTATGTGTCCAAACATCTTTATAGCCCCACTGCCTGAGCTTTGCACCCTACCCCAAGCTAAGCATGGGAACACTAGAAGTATTGAATAAATGAATGTTATTGTCCCCATCCCTTCTTATGGTTCCAAATTCCATCACCCTCTTGCACATGACCAGCCATACAGGTAACTGGTCGGTGGCTATAAGTACGCTAAGGTGCTCCCCTCCCCAGTCCTTGTGCGTGACATTCCTTTGCTCTAGAATGACTTTTTTTCCTTTGTTTGTTCTCCACCTTGAAGATCACTTCCTCCTGGCAGCCTCCCCTCCTTAGCTTCCTTTATGTTCCCAGGGGACCACGTGAGGGAAGAAACACAGCACTTGCTGACTAAGGGGCCCTTTGTATGCGGACTTTAGTCTGCGGCTCTGCTGAGTTGAAAAGGAGCCACCAGTAAGACATAACTAACCTTTCAATTATACTGAGGTGTACTTCCTGTCCTTGTGCTGCAGTCACAGGTGGCCCTGAACACTACCTGGACTGTTCTTCCTGAGAGTATTTTGACTGGAGGCCCCAAGCCCATCCTCCTTGGGCAGACTCCATCATTCCTCAGAGGTCGGATGGGATGAAAGGGACTCTGGGAGGAATCTTCGGTCAGAGAAGGAGAAGCTGAGCTGGAGGCCTGGGTCAAGGTGAAGAGGAGTGGATAAGCAGGTGGCTGTGGGTGTGTGAGCTCAGAACCAGCCCTGCAGCATGGCTGAGCTCTGAGTCAGGTTCAGGCGCTGACAGACACGTGGATCCGGGCCAGCCCAGCCATGGGAACAGAAGGTGGAACCAGAACTCTCTCTACCCAAGAAAGCCACTCCTGCCTGGCCCTGCCAGCTCTGGCCATGGGCAGGGGTGGAGGTAAGTTAGGCACGGGCAGAATACTTGGTATCAGGGCAGCAGTTCCCTGTGGCACTTGGGTCCCCAAAACAACTCAGAGGAGTTTAGACCAAGAGCCACCTCCGCTCTCTGCAGCCTTTAGTTAACCCCAGCTGCCAGTCTCCCTCTTCTTCCTCCCTGGAAACAGAAGCCCCACAATCAGAGGAGAAAGAGGAGGATGCTGGTGCCTTCCAGAGGATAACAGAAGAGCTTGTCTCTCAAGCCTTGCCCCTCCTGTTCCCAAGTCCCCACAAAAGCAGGACCCCTCCTGTGCCATGCAAAAGACTCCAGCCTTCCCATCTGTTAGCATCATTCTGTTCTGGCAGCCTCATGAAGACATGTGCCCAAGGCTGGTACCACTTCATGCAGCCAAACACAAGTACTCCAAGCCCTTGACCCAGGGAACAATGGAGCCAGTAAAGGTGTTCAGTGTGGTTGAGCTTGGATGCTTTCCCATCCCATGTCCAGCTGCAGATATTCTCCTTCTGAGTCTCTTCTGCATTTGTCCATTCAACGAATATTCACCGAGCACCTGCTCTACACCTGACACTACCTTGGGTGCTGGAAAGCTAGTGGGCAATGCAGCAGACACCATCCTTGCCAGCTCCGTGGAACTTAGGTTCATGCAGGGATGGAGTGGAAGGGCAGATAAACAGGAAATTAAAGAAACCACAGAGAGACTATCAGAACAATGACATGTGAAAAGCCAGCTCATTTCTTTTCCATTTCCAGGCCGTGTCAGATTGCTAGAGAAGATTCTATGCTATCTACAAACACGATGGTCTGGAACCTTCCAAGTGTGTACTCTCAATTTCTGTCCTCTGTGGTGTGTCCTTGTGGTGCTGCTTACACCACCTGATAAGCTGATGAGAGCTTTGGGAAAGCGGGAAAGCTAGAGAGAGGAGTTTAAAGCAAGCTGGCAGGGCTGAGGGATGCATTGCAATATTTATTTATTATTTACTTACTTACTGACTTGCTAGGGTTTGGGCCCAGGACCTTCACACCGAGCTATTTTCCCAGCCCTTTTTAATTTTGAGACAATTTTGCTAAGTCATTAAGTTGCCCGACCCGGGCTTGAACTTGTGATCCTTCTGCCTCAGCTTCCAGGAGTACTGGAATTAGAGGGAGAAGCCACTGTACCTCCTGTTGAGTTGCCATTTTAAAGGGTAGTTATTGAGAAGGTGATGTTTGCAGAATAACTTGAAGGAAGTGGGAGTGTGAACCATATCTGGAGCCGGGAGAGGTTCATCCCAGACAGTCCCTTTAACAAAAGGAAAGAATATGTAAACTTGGCCTCTGATGAGTTGAAGCTTCCTCAGGGAGCCAGGGGCAGAGCCGGAAGTGAGGCAATATGGTAAGGAAGGTCGGGTATGAGAGGCCCCACTGACTGCCTTTTAGAATTCTGCAACTCTGGAGGTGCTGCCTGTACCCTGGGGAAGCTAGGAAGGATCCATATCCCCTAAAGGTCTATATGTAGCATCTCCCAGATAGGACCTCCTGCGAGCCACTGGCATCGTAAACTGGAGCAGGTACTCTCTGCCCATCTCCTCCCTTTCCTCAGAACCTCATTTGCTACCAAGCCAACTCTCAACACCTGATACTGGCGTTAACCAGACGCTAGAACTAGGCCATTCTCGGGGAGATGATGCTGCAGTGCATCACCCTCCAGCTGTGGACAGAAGAGGTACATCTAGCTCATGAAGTGGTTGGAGCCCTATTCCCGTGTCTCCGTAAGTGTAGGGCTGTAATGGTAGAAAAGAACCCATCAGGCTAATTTCTGCATCTGACCCCAGGTTATGTAGCACAGGATACATGTAGCAAAGGAGATTGCTTCCCCCCTACCACACTTGCATAT
Organism: Tympanoctomys barrerae; assembly: GCA_002564285.1. NCBI lineage: Eukaryota > Metazoa > Chordata > Mammalia > Rodentia > Octodontidae > Tympanoctomys > Tympanoctomys barrerae. Next base: position 2,817 of record NDGN011466167.1, read on the forward strand.
GTGCAACCCAACCCCATACGCACACTCCATACCAAACACACATAGCTGGAAAATGTGCAACAGCTTAGCCACAGGCACCTGCCCACAGACCTCCTTCACAAGCCCCAGGTATACAATACGAACATACACACTATATGCATGTATGTGTATGTGCACATGCATGTTTGCATGTGTCTGTACTGATACCCACACGAAACCAACACACACACTAGATATACATACATATGATCCAGAACACAAGCTCATTTTCTACAAGAAAGATTTTATTCTAAGCAAACAGTAACATCTACAAGTGAGCAGAAAACAGGTGAATGAGGGATAAAGTTCACATATGTGTCCAAGTACCCTACTATTACAGCCATGAACGATTAGGCCCATCCCTTCTCCACCAGCCTCTGAAAGAGTAAGGCCGTGGTGGGGCCAGGCTTGAGTAAGAGTAGGCTCACAGCTCCTGGGTTCTGACTCAAGGCCAGGAGCAGACAGCCTGTGCATTCTTGATAAGTAGGTCACCATGACTGACCCACACGCTGGGATGTAAGATTCACTGGGAAAGACTTGAGGGAAAACCCAACTGTCTAGAAACAGCAGATGTTAGATAGACATAGGTGTTGCTTTCCCATTCTAGCTGAGGTGGGTTAGGTCTGTGCTGACCTGGAGCTACAGGGTGTCTGAGTCAGCCCACAGCCTAGGAGGGGGAAGCAAGTGGCCATGTCATTAATATTGTGATTTGGCAGGGGAGCAAGTCTGTGTGTTGGGCAGCATGCTGGGCGTTCTTTGTGGTTATCTTGTGGGACACAGCCCTACAGGTTAGTTTTCATGGTTTCTGTTTTTTAGGTGAGGAAACTGAAGCTCAGAGGGCCTAAGTGATTTTCTCTAGGTCCCCAGCTAATCCAGGCAGAGCTGGGAAGAGTCAAGACTCTTTCTGCATCTTCGTGATCATAGTAGGATTTGCTACCCCAAAACCGATACTACAGCTTGCACCCAGGGCCTTTGCAGCGAAAAATATCCTCAGTGCTTTACTTTAAGTTCTTTTCTTTTTGAGAAATTATCTCCCTGGGTTACTAAATTGCCCAGGCTGGGTTTGAACTTGCAGCACTCCTGCCTCCACCTCTCAGAGTGCTGGGATTACAGGTATTCACTACCACATCTGTCTTTTGGGGGAGGGGGCAGAACCGGGGATTGAATACAGTCCCTTGTGCTTGCCAGGGAAGCGCCTATTCCACTGAGCCATCTCCCTAGCCCCTACATCTGTCTTCAAACTTGCATACTGATTAGTGAGCCAAACTCATGGACACACAGCATCCAAATGTAGTATAGTATTCTGGGTAGGATCCTGGAAGAGAATAAAGGCAATAGGGAAAATAGGCTGACTAAATAAAGTATGGACCTTAGTGGATGATAGTGTATCATTAATGGTTGATCCACAGTGAGAAATGTATCATATCAATGCAAAATGTTAATGCACCAGAAAATGCTCCCACTACACTAGCCAGCATACTTTAGTTTGTTAACTGCTCAAGTAATACTTTCTGTTCCAGTTGTTTCTGTCTCTTCTAAATGGCTGGTCACTGCGATGCATAGTTTGTCACTGTGATGCACCTTATGTGGACCAATGCCCAGTTGATGAGCCATTCTGCCTCCAGTACTTCCTGCTCACTTATCTCATATAAGCCCTAGACCAGCAGAGATCAAGTATAATATTCTAACAATGATCCTCATCAGTACCCATCAACATAAATAAGTCTGCCTCCATATTCTGGAAGTTGTTTCAGCATTTCTGTTTGCCAATGTATCTGGCACATCAGCTGCAAAGACTGGCCATGCTGACTTCTTTGGTCACCAGTGGTGGCCCTCATGGATGGAGCAAGGACTTCTTCTGGTCCTGATGGGAAGGCACACACTCGAGATTTCTCAAGTCCCCCCAGAGATCTGGAGGAAGATTCCTGGCTTTCTCCTGAAGGGCTCACTCACATCAGACCCCAAGGAGCGGAGGACACAGTCTGTCTGCTTCCCTGTCTATCTGTCTGCCTGCCTGCCTGCCTGCCTGATTCTGCTAAGACCCTCCAGAGGACCCCAGTTAGTCATTTTGTCAGGCTTGCTCAGTTTGAGCAAAATAACTTGATCAACTCTTGTTGGTCAAGGCCACCTTCCAGGGAAAGGGGTCTGGCATGTTTAGCCTCTGAGTGCCTGCTGAATGATTGTGGAAGTAGAGTAGAACAGACAGTGTAAACAACAGGCTATTCTGTCTGTGCACCATGACCGGAAGCACTGGTTATGGTGGCTGACTGAGTCCACACCTAGGGTTCCATGGTGATCAATATATGAGAGAATGGAGGCCTTGCCCTTCTTAGCTAAGTTGAACCTAAGTTCCCATGAGGAGCACTGCCAGGAAGGCATCTGAGTGGTCTCTCTCTGAGGGTCCACATCCCTTTGTCTGTTATTCCATCATTCAAGGATACACAACATACCCACTACGGAGATAGAACGGGAACTAAGTAGTGAAAAACTGACAGTCCCTAACTGCAGGAAAAGGGGCTTCTATGAAGTTAAAAATGAAACCAAACCACTACCTGCATCTCAAAGGAAAAAGGGGTCCACTCTTTCTGAGAGTTCTACCTTGGCACTCTGGTCAGCTTCCACAGTTGCTGCCAACAGCGATAGCTTCACTCCCGACTCCAATTCACCTATTTCCAGGAAACTGAACTAGCCATTGCATGCATTCAGGCACACAAGCTCCTACCCTGGAGACAGACACCTATCCTTGTCAGATGGCATCATCTAACACCTACCCCAGATGACTCAACAATTCCTTCTGAGTTCCACACTTTGACTGGGGAAAAATTGGACTGTCATCCTGACAAATGAGTTGTGCCCTGCTGGGCCTGAACAGATAGGACAGACAGCGTTCCATTTAGTTGTGCCCCTCAGAGCATGCAATCATGGCAAACGTTGGGAGCAAACCTGTAACCTTCCTGGTAGACAATGAAACAGAACTCTGTGCCTTCAAAAGTTCCCTCTGTCAGAAAGTTACCTTCCCCACAGCACTTGGGACTCCTGTCTCTCACCCCTTCTGCCAGACACAAACTTGCAGCTCGGAAGCCATCTCACCAAACATAAATTCCTGTCAGCAACCCAGTCAGCCTCTCTCTCATTTAAACTCTGCACTTTCAACTATGATTGTTTCCTGAGAGAAAGAGGACACCTGCCTCAGCCTTAGAGCGATAACTGCAATCCTGAAGTTCTGGAAACTCTCCTCCCAGAGGTATCAACTAAAGACTCACTTCTAGTCCTGGCCATCAACCATGTCACCTCACCTGGTTGCTGGCAAAGGTCACAAGTAACACAAACAGGCATCTAGCCACACATCAACCTGATAGACTATGAATCATGTTGGGCAAAATCTCCACGCCATCAACACAGCAGCTATCCCCTTATATTCTGCAGTTCTCAACCCATGTACCCCCTTTTTGGACTGTTACTCAACTTCACAAGGGTTTAGTAACTCTCCCACTATTTTCAGGGAGGTGCTGACAACAGATTTGGCTGCTCTGAGACAACCTGTTTATCTGTCACTTCTGGCTCCACAATTCTATCACTGTAAACTCCATCGTGGGACACCCACCACATGCACACACCTGCATCAAACAGTATCCTATCCCATAAGAGACTTGGTTAGAAAGTCAACCACACATCTGGAGGCTTCAGAACTGCAAAATGTTTGCAGACCATCAAACTGCTGAAATATACCTCTCCTGACTGTAAAGCAAATTCAAGATCTCCAATCTGCCAATGCCACCTCAACCGCCCTCTGGATACATTGCCTGTCTTCTGCTACCCACAGTCTGCTGGTACCCCTGCCAGGACCTAAGGAATATCTTCCTCTGCCTTTGGTTGGCTCCATTCAGCCAGCCTTCTTTGCAAAGAGTTCTTGCCTGGAAGGTTAATTGACCTACACTTAGCCTCCGGAGGTTCAAAATTTGTTTACCCTCTTTGAAGATCACTGTCCTTCTGATTGGTGACACGCAAACTGCCTATTGACAAGGCACAAAAGCTCTCCTACAATATCTGATGGAAACTGGTTAGAGGAAAGAAATGCCACAAATTTCTTGGAGCTGCTGGCTTCTATAAAATCTGAATCCTTGAGTTCACAGAACAATGATGCCTACTCAGATTGTCAGCCCTGGGGAGCGACACTTAGATTCAGTCACTTAGGGCTGCCTCCCCCTTTGGCTCTGCATTCTGTCACTGTCCTTTTGATCAAGAAAGCTGACAAGCTCACCTTAGGTCAAGACTTAACTTTCCAGGTGCCACATCTGTGCTGGATTTCACCCAGTATCAAGGACTCTTATGAAAAAAATCCCTGCCTGACTCTTGCTGCAATAAAACCACTCAATCCTGCCACGTACCTGCCCACAGAACTGGGCCCAACAGACCGTGACTGCCTGGCACTGTCTCACAAATTGTTCTTGAGCCAATCGGATTTACCCCCTAACCAACGACAGATGCTGAACACACTCTGGTTATGGATGGAAGCAGCTCTCTTAGGAATGGATTCTGACAGGCTAGCCATCCTAAGGTCACCTTGGACAAAGCTATTTTAGCCAAAGCTGTCCTGATAGTGCTTCCTACTATTGTTTGAAAACCTGCAGCCAATACAAACTAATTTGATCCAGAGGCCTAAGGCCCCTCTGGGGATCTGATGAAATGAAACATCAACCCCAGCCACCAGACCCACCTCCATCGTATGCTCTGCAAACTCAAGCCGCAGTACTGGCACCTGTATTCCTGCAGCCAGTTCAGGCTTCAGCATCTGCGTCACTGGCCCTGACCTCATGCAATACAGTGGACTCTTCCCATTTAAAGACGTATGGATAGATTACACAGAAATAGAACATAATCCTACAGAAACAGCTTGTATTTCATGCCTCAACAGTTTAACTAAAAGATCAGTTATATCTGTAGGCACTCCGCATACATATACAACTCAGGTGCATATCACCTACATCTACAGACTTCAGAAATCCATCCTTAGATCTGCTGGAGAGTTTACCCGGACAAGACAGCTCATCCTAAAGAGACAACTGCACTTAAAGCATTGCTCTGGTCGCTCTGGATGCTGACTGAACCACACATGGCTGAAGCCTGAAGATACTGTTCTCTTTATCTATTCCCCTTGGTTTTTGAGTCTTTGCAGTCTTCTTACCCCGGCCCTTGCTTCTTGCCCCCTGATAGCTGTGGTTTCTGTCCTGAACTCTATAGATGGTTGCCCCGAGAGAGTAGAACAATCAATCAAACACTTGACCAAGATTTGATGGGCATCCAAGGCATAGTGAGCACTCTCCTAGATCGGATGAAGACCCTCACTACCTTGCCAGAGTAATGTCACAGAACAGACCAGCCTAAATTATGGCTCTTCCTAAAAAGTAATTCCTGGAAAAATTGTAATAAGACAATTTTGGGAACCTTTTGCTAGAGCCCGTCCTGACAACCCTGTTACTGTTGGGCCTTGTGTCAAAAGATTAGATGTAACATGCCCAGCAAAGATTTTCCTGGGAAACAAAATGAGGGGGGAAATGTGGCAGAACTGTATCCCCCCAGCCTACATACTTCAGTTGGCTAGCTAACAAGGTAATACATAGCTCCTGTCCCAGTTCCAGTTGTTTCTGTCTCTTCTAAACTGCTGGTCCCTGTGATGCATATCTGTGATTGCACATTGCATAAACCAACGCCCAATGGACAAGCCCTTCTGCTTCTGTGCTTCCTGCTTGCTTATCAATATAAGCCCTAGACCACCAGAGATAAGGGCCTTCTACTCTGGCCATGATTCTGATCAGTGTTTGTCAACATAAATAAATCTACCTCCATATTCTGGGTGTCATTTCAGTGCTTCTGCTTGCTCTTACATTAATAATAGGGAGCCTAGGGTGGTGTATGTTATAGATGATAGGCCTAAATTTCATGACTCCTGAGCAGGTTCCTTCAGTTTATCTTGAAAAAAAGGACAATATGTGAATCTTGGGGGGCTGATGCAAGAGTTATATGAGATAATATATGAAGAACCTTTAGCATGATGTTTGGTCTAGAATAAGTGTTCAGTGAATGAGGACATTATTATTTTATAGTAATTATTATTTTTACAATTATTGCACATGGAGGGCCTGTGGCAGACCCTCTTGTATCTTCATTTTATTTGTAAATTTCGAAACCTGGGAGTCTCACCTAATAGGTATCACTTGGGTTAATCCAAGACCCAAAGAGCATAATTTGCTCCCCAGTAAAATCTGGCAGAACAGCACTTGTACCTCCTACCTGGACATACATGAGGATTTCTTCAGGACAAGCAGGAGAAAAAGAAAGCTGCCCTCCTCTCCCCCACTCTCAGGCTGAATTTTGACTCTCATGAGGAGAGTCTAGTCACAAACCAAAGGTAGTGGCACAGGACACTACAAGGGGAAGGTAGGCATGATCTGAGAGCTGAGGCAACACCCTTGCCTGATGGCTCTGGGAGGGGCCCCAAGCTTATCTCTGCTCTCATGGGAGGCTTCCCTGTGAGGAGCCCAGCATCAAAGTCTGGCCCCTTGTCGTGCCCATACTCATGTGAGCAGAGCGAGGCTGTCCAGGCACAAAGATTGCATCCATTACCCTGCAAGCAAGCAGGACATTTGAAGAACCAGAGACCTGTTGTTCCTGGGAAATAGAACAGCAGAGCTAGCGAGATTCCATGAAGACCAGCACCACCTGCGCCTCTAGCCCGGGGGAGAGCCTGGCACCTTCTGTGGAAGCACATCCAGGTAGGGTCCCTACTCATGGTGTGGCTCCAGCACAGCCACAGCTAGCATTGACTGGGACCTGGAAGGAAATTGAAAAGAATTGAAGGAGAAAGAGAAGAACCAGGGCATCAGGGGATCACAAAAGACTATGGAGTGTGAAGGAGATGGGCCTGGACGGGAACAGGATCTGCAGTTGAGAGACTGCAGTGGCCATCTGGAGCAAACTTCCATAGCTAGAGAAGATGCCAGGAATGTACAAGGTCATTCATTACAGCATTGTTTATAATAGTGAGCAATGCAAAATAATGTCAAAGTCCAACCATAAGACACAGATACACTGGGTGTGGTGGTGCAAGCCTATGATCCCAGCACTCAGGAGGTGAGACAGGTGAATGGCAGTTGTTTGAGGCCAGCTTGGGCTCCATAGTGAGCTCAAGGGCGTCAGCCTGAATATATAGTGAGATCCTGTCTGAAAAAAGGTGAGGCTGGGGTGGGTTCTGCTCAGTAGGAAGACTCTGCATTCTATCCCTACTACCACTGAGAAAGAGAGTGAGAGTAAGAGACAGAGAGAGAGAGAGAAAGAGAGAGAGAGAGAGACAGACAGACAGACACAGAGACAGAGAGAGAGAGAGAGACAGACAGACAGACAGACACAGAGACAGAGAAAGAGAAAGAGAGAGAGAGAGAGAGGCAGAGACAGAGACCGAGACAGAGACAGAGAGAAAGACAGAGAGAGCCAGAGAGAAACAGAGACGGGGAAATTGTGATTTAGCCAAGTACAAATGGCTTTTGTTTTACTTTTGGGGAAAATAGGATTATTTGTCAATATCAAAAATATTGAGTTTTTTTCCATAATTTTATTTTGAGAAGTTTTATGGTGAAAAACTAAGCAAACAAACCAGTGTCCAGCTTCCTTTGAGCATCAGAAACTCTGGGAATACTAGGCCTTCATTTCCACTTGGAGTGATTTTTTTTTCTTCAACACTGGAGACTGAACCCAGGGTCTTCAAAATTCATCCCCATCCCTTCTTTATTTTCTATTTTGAAACAGAGTTTAGCTCAGCCACTAAGTTGCCCAGACTAGGCTTGAACTTGTGATCTTCCTGCCTCTACCAGCATGACTTGGACTGGAGCAAGATCAGTCGCCTTCTTCAAATGTGGACACCTTTCTGGGGAGCCAGGATTTCTAATCCACTAAGTCTCTTGTGCAATTTCATCTGTCTCTAGAAGCTATAAGTGTGACATTTTGAGTGTTCTGCTTTGTGTGCTTGGAACATTCTCCCCTTTGTTTCAGTCCTGTGACCTGATAAATCTTTTGGATTCTCCAAGAGTCGGAATAAATGTTACCTCTTCAGGGGCAATTTTCCTGACTATCCCAGCATGAGTTAGAACACTCTGTCTTTATATTCTTACTTCATCCTCATAAAATTCTTCACTACTGTCACTAGAGAAGTATTTGCGATAGCTTTCCCTTACTCCACTTAATAAACACAAAAGGAATGAGGAAATACAAAGACATCAGATCTCCAAAGGCAAGACCCACCCACGGATATTAAGCCTAGTGGGGAAAAGTTTACAGAACATGATATTTGCATAATCTCACTATAGTCTCTTCAAAATAAATTTTTATTACACTAAATAATATGCTAAGTAAATCTCTCGATTTAGGAGTGAAATTCATTTCAGGAGAATGTTCTTAAGCCAGATTTGTTCATAAGTTTGTCAAAGCAAATCTTACCTACCTTTGACACAAATACACAATACGCATTGCTCTGCACTTCCTAGCAGTCCCCTGCACGTCCCCACAGCTTCTCCTCTTGCTGTGGACCTCCTGGACTCTGGCTGAATGGCAGCTCCACTGTGAACTACTTCTGTGGTTTGTTCACATCTATGAATATTTGGAATGCAAGGTCTGTTCCTATTGGTGAAAGTTACACTGAAAGTTTACAAGTCAAGGACTTACTATAATTACAAAAGGGAAAAATAGTAACTGTAGAACAGAAAACCCTAGTAATTCCTTGAACAACCCAGCTTAATGTCACTAGCAAAAGCCATAGTGACATCACGGACCACGGATTACATGTCTTAAACAAGGTAGTTCACTTCCGCAGTACCCTTCCCACACAGACACAACCTCAAGCTAACTGTGAGGAAATGTAGAGGAACCCAAACTGAAGAACATTTTATAAAATAACTGACCATACTCTTAAAAAAGTCTTAAGGTCCTGTGCCACACACACACAAGGTAGGTAGGAACAACAAACTGGGCCAGCAGCACCAGGCCCTTGGAAAAGCCCAAAGCTATTTACCATAAACCACAAAGCCAGTACAGGATTTTACTGCAACAGTGACTCCTTCTACACTGCAGGTTAGATTTGAAGAATGAATCCAGGCAGCCGTACCACCAGAGAACGTTTAATCAGAAGCCATTTGGGGAAAAGGTCGATCATTTAAGATTGAGCCACAAACAAAACCAGAAACAACTGCAAAACATCATTTCAGGGTCGCAAGCACTACAGTGCCACAGTGATCGGATGAGAGGCAGCGTAGGGGACAGTCATGAGATAGGAGCAGTCCCCTGAGAAGTGCAGGTGCAGGGGCTCTGCTCTGCGTGAGAGGCCAGGCCAGGTGTGTATAGGTTTTTGTGGAGTCTGGGAGGTCTGAAAACAATAGCATTAAGTCTAGTGGTCTGCCTTACATGCACTGTGCCGCCTACATCCGGCACAGGTCAGTGGTCTCATCAGTCTCCCCCTCTACTAACATGAGCAAGGGTACCACTTAGCATGGGTGGTTGCCACAGCCTGACCTGGAAAGAGGGGCCTCTGGAGGGCCGGTGGGAGAGGTGTCACCTCACAGGCTGTAACACTATATATATTAAAAAAAACCAAAAACCAAAAACCAAAAAACCAACAACAGGACTTGTTGGATTCCAAGGTTGCAAATCTTGAGGAGAAACCACTTATTCAGGGACAGGGAAATTTTTCTTTTTTTTAAGGGAAAAGTCTACAGAGTGTTCAGAGTCTTACTACTAGATTGGACTCATAGTGATCTGCCTGTTTACAGACTCCCAAGAGCTGGGATTACAGGCGTGCCACCATGCCCAGTCTCAGCCGTGCCCGGAGGCAGGGCTGGCACAGCAGGCCTGGGGATCAGACTCCAGCCCCTGCATCTGCCTAAGCAGGCACTTCAATCCCCTGAGCTATTTGGCCAGCCCTCTTTTTGTCTTTTTAATTTTTTTCTTTTATTTTTTCTTGTCTTGTTTGTTATTTTCTGTTACCTTTATCTAGTTCTATTTTTCTACTACGTAATAGAATCTTTTATCTCACTATTCTCTCCTAGGGCCTGGGAGACAGCTCAATAGAATAAGCGCTTGCCTGGCAAGTGCAAGGTCCTGAGTTCAA
>NDGN011466179.1:0-12838 GCA_002564285.1 Tympanoctomys barrerae
TTGCCAAGCTTGTTCCAAGTAGGTGCTTTAGACCACTGAGCCATCTCACCAGCCCTGGCCTCTTTTTTTTTAATCTGTGTCCTCTTTAGGATTGCTTAGTAATTCTTTCATTATAATTATCATTTCTTTTCTTTTAATCTGGGAGATTATTTCTTATCTGACTTCCTTTATACTCTTCTACAGGTTTCTCTTTACTACAGTTGCTATTATTTCAGAGATTTTAGGTGTATGTCTTCCAATTTCTTCTAGGCTTATGTCTCCTGGGTTTGTTCTGGGTTCTCTCAGTTGCTGAGAATGAATTTTTCTCCTTTGTATCATTTTCTATTTTATAGGGAGCACTATTTTAATTTCTGTAACAACTTTTTGTGAAAGTTTGATATTAGGTAGCTAGATAACTGAAATGTGCAATATTTTTCTTAATGTGTAATCCAATTTTATTTCCCAAACTATTCTATGCCCCATGTTTTCTCTCCCTTACAAAAAGTACTTCATTTCTTTAAAATTTTTTTTCTTCAACTCTGTAGTTTTATTGCTAAACAGTCTTCGATTTCCTTCAGTGAGCCTGGAAATCATCAGCTGCCACTTCACTGCATGTATCTGGGCATGCAGAACCAGGGCCTTGGCTACTCTGTCTGTTTCTGCTGAAGAGGTTTTGTTCATCCTCTAGGTTTCCCCTTATTGCTTTGAGACTATATGGAACATCAAATGCAAGGATAGTTTAATATAAATTCTAAAAGGAATTAGGTTCCCATTGTGAAGAGAAAGTAAGACATACCTCTGAGTACTACTAATATGATATAAAAATGAGCCAGTGCCTTGGAATTTTACAGATAAAGTGCTATCAAAGTTGACAGATGGAGCATTTGCTTAAATTTAGAGAGAGACACTTCAAGAGGGAACTAGCATTTAAATAGGGTTTTGAAAGATTTGAACATATGTCTTCATGAAGGCAACATATGAGCTAAGACACAGAAATAGGAAATGTTTGCTGAAAACTAAAGTGAGGTGTAGAGGTTACATATAAGAAAGATTTTAGTGGGAAAGTTCTAAAAATTGTGGTTTAGACTATACCAAGAAAGGTCTTGTTTTATGAGATGGATTAAATGTTTATGTACTCCCAAATTCATATGTTGAAATCCTAATCTCCGACATAATAGGGCTTGGGGTGTAAGTCTTTGAAGAATGATTAGATCATCTCGACAGGACCCTCATTAATGGGATTAGTGCCTTTTCAAAGAAAGCTTGCAGAGGTCTCTCACTTTTTCCCCCATGGCAGGATATAGCGAGGAGGTAACAATCCCTGTAGCCTGAAGCCAGCCTTCACTGAACATGGAACATGACAATACCTTGACCTGGGAAATTTCAGTTATACATAAGCTATCCACTCTATGGTATATTGTTATGACAACTTGAATGATTAGACCAGGATGATTAATTAAAAATCTCTTAACTTTGTCACAGAGAAGAAAGTTTTTGAAAGATGAAGTAATATTTTGAAAAACAAGATTAATATGGTAAAGAGGTATGGGTTGAAGTAAAAGAGGAAATACAGAGACAATGTCAGGATGACAGATTATGCATCATAGGCTGTGGATATAGACTAATACTATGAGATTTTTGAGTTGATAATAATATTTAATATATTAAATAATTAGATAATGGATTATATTAACATAATTGAGATTAAAACTATGCAGTTAATTATATATGTTTTGTGTTTTCAGATGTTTAGGATATTGAACTTAAAAAACTAGTCACTTTAAAAATATATTAACTGATATTCTTAAAAATCTATTGTAAACACTGTTAGAATTTAAGTAAAGACAGAATCATGATATTGATCTCCTATTCTTAAAGTGAGAGAAGAAGCACACTGATTATTATAGGAGAAAATAAAAAGAATCAGTCTATGTAGATTGAAATGGTTATGAAATAAGGAACTGTTTCACACTAGGACTGGTTGTTGGTAGTTCGAAAGTGTCACAAAATTTGTGGAAGAGGGAATATTTTTGAAAAGCGCAGTTAGTTCATTCTGGGAGGAAATAAGAGCTTGTGCAAGTGCACAAAGACAAGGAAAGTTGTATTTTCTAAGTGATTAGAGTATAATGCATGGTGTAAGGACAGGAGTTAATGGGCCTCACACGTAACTATAAATGCTAAAGTGTGCTTAGAAGTTCAAGTTATGCTGTAAAATCTACAAGAAGCTTTTATGTATGACAGTGAAAGCAGTAGTCACGTGATTTACAAAAGTTCCTGTAAGACATAATTTAAAATATAATTGGAGCATGAATGATTGGATGCAGAAAAATGATTGCTGTTGTTGAAGTAATCAAAGCAAAATTGGATGTGATAATGAAGAAAAGCAAAAGCTGGCAGTGTAGAGTGATAAAAGACCTATGTAAGGATCAATTACTGGAACTTGAGATTTGGAGAACTGTTCTGACGGGTACTGAAAAATTAGGTCTAATTCTATTGTTTCCATTTGGGTATTTCTTGTGTGTATGTTTTCATTTAGACAGATGGTAGAGAAGGAAGGGAAAATCTGAGAAGATATTTGAAAGAGCAATTGGAACCTTAACTCCTTACATGTAACAACCCTCTGAGGATATGCACTGGCTTATGGGACAGGTGGATCTAGAGCAGAAGAAATTCATTTAAACTTTTATGACTCAAAGCATAATATCTGGAACAGCAATAACAAAATTGTCTAAGAATTTATTAGACATGGAAATTGTCAGGTCCCATCCAGGTGGAGAGATTTAAAATCTTACTTTATACAAGAAACTCTGTTATTCAGGTGCACATGAAAAGTTGAGAAAAAGTGATCTGAGGTCCCCAATGTGCTTATATAAATGATATTAGCACTTAGGCCATAAGAAGAGCTATAGAAATATGTGACTAAAGTATAGAAGCCCATGAAATAGAGAACATCAGTATTTAAAAGAGGATAAAAGCAGAAGAACCTTTAGACTAAAACAAGTGTACTTCAAAATGAGGAAAAACCAATAAAGGAAAGACGTATTAACAAATCTTAAAAATAAAAGATTTTCAGTATAAAGAATCAGTCAATAGATTAATGTTTAAGATGATTCAATATAACAATATAAGAAGTAAAGCCATGCTGTTATATTGAATGAAAGTCCCATCACCTGTCTTTTGAAATTCTGAATTGTTTCTTTCTTTCTTTTTTAAATAGACTTTAAAAAAAAAATTTATTTTAGGGAAGGCTCTACAGGGTATTCAGGGTTTCAGTACTACATCGGGCTCATAGTGATCCACCTTTTTTTTAGCCTCCCAAGCGCTGAGATGACAGGCATGCACTACCATGCCCAGTCTCAGTTGCTGTTTCCACTGCATCCCCAGGGAGGTAGGGGGCAGCACGGCAGGCCAGGACATCACACTCAAGGCCCCTGCGCATGCCTAAGCAGGCACTTTAATCTGCTGAGCTATTTGGCTGGCCCCTGAACCATTTCTAATGTTTTTTTAAAAATTATTTTATTCTCTTTAAAATAAAATGGAATACATTCTTTGAGGTTGTAAGTCTAGTCTGCCACCTCTTCAGAATGGGCCCCACCTCCAGATGACACCTTGAGACATGGATTCATCAGTGGATTGATCAATGAATGAATAACGTCCTCATGACCCAATCACTTTCTTATCACCCCACCTTTGAATATGTGAGACTTTTGGGGTACATTTTATCTCTAAACCTTAAAAGCAAAATTTGTTAACTTATTTGAGAAACATTCATGCTAATATAATGAAGGGAGAATATTGTATTGAAGACTGCATGCATATAAAAGGAATAGACGTTCTCCTGAGAGTTCTCTGTGCCTATAGAAGGAATAAAACCCATTCTTAACATTGGGTCCATATTAGAACCTCTGGGTCAATTAAAAATGTGAAAAATCCCAGACCAGATGGATTAGAATATTAAGCAGAACATTCTGGGAACTTTTAGACAATTTCTAAGAATTTCAGATGTAATCTGCAGCTACCTTTGAAAACTACTTGATAAGCATTGACCCTTGGAATGGAGAAAATGGTACCTGGAGAGGCAGTCTTATCAAATTTCTGGTAATTAATAACATGACATTTTATAGCAAGACACCAAATGAAGGAAGCATATTATACACTGTCAAAACAAAAAGGTCATACAAGAGGCATGATATGAAGAGGTCCATGAGTTTCTATGTTGGAAAAGATGGTTATAATTTCACTCTAGTGCTTTTATTTTCTATTCCAAGTAGGTTAGGCCATCTGTAAGTGGATAGTAGCATGCCTTAGACTTTTTAATGACATAAATGGAGTCAATAGCATTATGTCAGTTATGGGATAAAACGGATTAGTTGGAATATGTCTGCTAATGTTAGGGACTTTTTGAGAGCCTGAAATATAACATGATGAAATATAGCATAATAAATGCATTATGGATGTAATCTCCCAAGGCTATGAATTTGTGAGCCATACTTAACCATATGAATGTAGAAAAGAACAGGAGCATGACCTGCCATGAAATGTGGATTCATTTCTAATTATTTAATATGAAAAGAAGAAATAATTCAAGGAAAAGTACAGCTGAAGTAAAGGGACCCAGTAAAAATAAAATAGTAGCTTGGATAATTACATTGCTGATTTCTGCTGATCTATTGAAAGGAGAAGTTAGTGCTTACAGTATTTTTTCATTCTTAATTTTTATAAATTTTTGTCCAGTTTTGCATGCTTATATCTGATTATCTGAACAACTCACTTGAGGACAAATATGCAGTATAACAACCATTGTTGAGTTCCTATTATTTTGTTTAGCGAAATTCTGCATCGTTTCTAGTTGGTCTTTTTATTACTGTTTTTTATTCTCTTCAAAGGATAAAAAAGAGAAACCATGTAATATTCAAAAAGTAGAATGGATGATAGATAAGAATACATTTATGGTTAAAGGGATATTGTTGATCATGATTCAATATGTATTTTGGGAGTAAATGAACTACTGGAGTGGGAGGTTAAATCATTTTGCCCATACAATTAGATGCTCAAGTTCTACAATTCTGTCTGGTGCCAGTTTTATTATACCCAGGAATATGTTTTAGTGAAATAGTGATAAATTCAATATTTGTAGACAGTTCAGTGAAATGAAGTTAGCTGTTGTGTTTGTTTGGAAAACTATGGTATATCAATTGAAATTAGTCAAAATGAAAGACCAAAATCATTGTCAGAGTTCTCAACACATATAAAGAAGGTAAAATGTATAAATCAATCGGAACATAGGGGCATGAACTTCAAGGCAGAGTCCTAAGGATGAAATGGAATAATGGTTTCATATTGCAATAGGAATGAATGAAATGCTGAAGTTACTCATTGACCAAATAGCTTTCAATGGCAGCATTAAAGTTGCGGCCAATAAGAATACCTGTAACTCCACCATCCAATATTCTATCTTGGGGCTGGGGAGATGGCTCAGTAGAATAAGTGCTTCCCTGGCAAGCTCAAAGGCCTGAGTTCAATCCCTGGTTCTAGAAAAAAACAAAACAAAACAACAACAACAACAAAATGCCCCAATATTCTATTTTACTTGTATTTTAAGCATTACTTTTCCTGGTTATATACCCAGCTTCCTTCAGCCACTTCTCTATCCATATGTAGGTCTCTGGAGAGCACATTCTTCAAGTGAATAACATTTATGAAGTTGACATGGTTTCCTCAGACTTAGACTTTCCTACTTAATGATGGTGGCTTGAACTTATTGTTTTATCTTACTGGATCTGACCATTTATGATTAAATCCTCAATGGTGGCTTTACTTACATCCTGTAGCGACTTTTGGTCTGCTTTATGATTACTAAATGTGAATTCCTAATTAATTCTATGCTTTTTAAATTCTACTAACTGGATGATTACTTCTATAAAATAGGTTAGCTTTTAAAATTAGAATAAACTATGCTATTGAAACTTGAATTGGAATTAGTCATTCTAAAATATGTTTGATATATTATAACTGGTTTAAAGCATTGCTTAACCTGAGTCATACAATTTGATCATTGTAGAAATTTAAGTAATTTACAAATATGTTTTCCTAGTCATGACTAATTTTAAGAATCTGGCATTTGATTTATTAGTCACAATTCCTAGAATATACAATAACAGGTATGTTAGTAGTGCAGGAATTTGTATAGGATAATTGTGAGTCTAACTGAGCAATTCTGCTTTAGAAGACGTTTTACCTCATGAGTTACTCATTAGCTAAATATTATTCTGTGTGTTCCTCATTGCAAAGTGAATTCTGTAAGGGTATAAGGGTGTGTTGGGACTCACAGGGTGATTTCTTTTAAAAAAGAAACATCAAGAAGTCTCTTACTTTTGCTATAATCTTATTCATGAATCTAAATCTGACAGAACATAGATGTGTGTGTTCTTAATTCTTAATTTTGATTTTGATTTGTTCTGATATTTTCTGTTCTGTGTTCTTCCAAATCATGCTTTGTAAATAGGATGTACCAGGCATTAATGTGATCAGGTGTAATGTGACCTAACTTTAAAAAAAAATCTCTAAAATATACATTTTTAAAATATCAATATTTATTTTACTTAATCTCATAATATGAACTCTTACATGCAAACACTTAGCAAAAGTAAAATTCTTTTATGAGTTCATTTATAATAATTTTATATTAAATATTCATTAATACATTTGTTTCAAATTGACAACATATCTCAAGAGGAGAGTCACACTTTTAATGCTTAGTATTTACATGCAGCTACTTTATTAAAAGTTTAGTTATAGAACATATGATACTCAAAACTGTTTTTAAGGTATTGAAGTAAAAGTTCTTTAGAGATGGCTTGAAAGCCTAGATTTTGTTTTCCACAAAATTTCAGGTAATAATCACTTCATTTTCCTTTGATTTAGAAATGTGATACAACCCCATCTTGTGTTTACCTGTATCTGCAAAGCAACTCCTCTGATGACAGTATTTGAGCTTGATTCTTGCTATCAAAGTATACTCAAGTTAGGTGATCTTTAAGTAGTCATCCTCTATCAATATTCAATTAGATATTAATATGGATGTGTGTTGTATGCTAGAATAATTTTATCAATAAAACTTCTCTTCTCCACAACTATTACAGAGTTTTAAAAATATTCTCAATTTTTGGGCCCCAACAGAAAAAAAGTTGCAAATTCAACATAAATTTCTCAATTTTTCACTTTGCATACTACTTGTTGAAGACCTAATTCATGCTATTGTTTAAACTTTATCATGAGGAAAAGTAAACATCATGCTTGGGAGGAATTAAAAAAATGATACCTAAAATAGAATAAAAAAATATTATTGGCTATTATGATATTAAATTAATTACATATACATTAAATACTATAAAGTGAAAATAGAAGCTACAGGTAGGGGCCAGGGAGATGGCTCAGTGGAATAAGTACTTCCCTGGCAAGTGCAAGAACCTGAGTTCAATACCCAGTGCTGCAAAAAAAAAAAGAAAAAAAAAAGCTACAAGTAAAGGAGGTATGTTTACTCCATCTAAATGATACTGTTTGCATCCTGAATATATGTTAATATTGTTATCTATCTTTTTAATGTTAATTTCTATGTCAACTATGTTAAATGTTATCTTTGTTAACTTCTATGTTAATTTCTAATGATAATTATAACAAAAGTTGAAGTTCTAGATCAGTGAAATTCTAGAACAATGGCAACTTTATACCATATTTGTAGGAGTGAAAATTGCTGCACATTTGATAAGCTGTTAAACAGGAAATTTTAATATATGCATACAACTATTTTATAGACGCTTACAAATTTAGACCAGCAGACTTGTACAAGAGTATTAATTGAAGCACTAATAGTAATAGCTCCAAACTCAGTTCAAAGGCCAAGTAGCCCAAATGTCAGTCCACATTAGATAAGAAAAATGAACTGTGACATTTTCAACCAGTGGAATACAATTAGTAATGACCATGAACAAACTGAAGCTATAGACTTAAAAAGATGGACAAATCAACATAACATTGGGAAAAAGAGGCCAGGCACAACAGATTGACTAGTAGGCCAAATTAAATTTCTTTTTTTCACAGATGCATACATATATAGAAACAAATACAACAGAATGGAGAAATAAAACACAGCCAAAGTCCAGGAAATCTTTACTCTCAACTTATCAGCCACTTGAGAACAGGGCTAAGTCTTTTAATTTTTATCTTCAGTGTCTAATACAACCCAGGTATGCAGTTGGCATTAAATTCCAGTGGGATGTCATAGTGTCTACAATGTGTGTTATTCAGATTTAATATCTACCAGTTCAAGACAAGACAGTCACAGAATAGTTCCTGCTGGTTGTAATCCATTTGCATCGTTTAGCCAGAGCATCAGGAAGGGGAGGTAGTCAAAAACCAAACACACAGAAAATATGAATTAAAAAAAAACTCAGACATTGACAAAAGAATATGGAATATTAAAACACTGTTGGGATTTTTGAAAGCAACCTAATACCATCCTTATGTATTAATTTGATAAAGATAAAAAAGTTTGGGAGCCTATTGTATTGATGACATTATGGGGAATTTATTCATTTTAGATTGGGATGAAGGTTAATGCAACTTGAAGTATGTTGCGGATGCTTCAAATTTGAAAATAATTTATAAATTCCAATTTAAAAAATTAAAAATATTCTTTGGCCTAATAGACTTTGGCTTGGAAATTTTATTTAAAAATCTATTTTTCCAATTTATATGTGCATTTGTGAAATACTCTTATGTAATGTTTCCGACATATAGGAAACATTTGTTGGCAGGGGTACTTACAAATCTATTGTGCATAACACATAAACAATGATACATTATAAACAATCAGTGTCTTTGTCCATGGATGTAATAGGAGCTCCAAGATGTTGCTAATACACACATAAAGAATTCAAATCATGTGCACAGGATTACATTACTGCATTTTTTGTAAGGTGGCATACATATACAATAATATTGTTCATAGAACATAAACAGATAAGAAGTAGACAACCACAGTGGCTTTTATTGTGATGAAGAATTTAATGATGGAGCGACATGCATAACAGTACATTAGAAAAGCCAATAGAGCTTCCTATTATAAAGAAATATTTAAAAATTAGTGTGGGATTGACTACTAATAACCATTTACTTCAACAAGTCAATTTTTAAAAATATTTATTTGTCTGCTTGCCTTACACTGGGACTTTTGAAAAAAATAGAAAGAAGATAATCTATTTCAGCTATTCAAACTGCTAAAATATTAAAGTGGGGTCTTCAGGCACTTTGGCTTCAAAAAAGTGATTTGGACACTTGCCACATATTATAATTTTTATAACATTAATAATATTTAAGAAAACATTGTGCTTTGAATTGTTGAGATTATCAAAATGAAATTTCTTTTATGCCTCTTGTGTCTTTTTTCCAATGAACAAAATAGAGAAATAAATTCATCCTCAATTATTTCAGTTAACCATGAAATAACTAAATACAAGTTGTGAATGTGTTTGTGCAATTTATGTTGACTAAACTGAATGGAAAACTAAAACTTAATATAGTTTTTCATTTGAGAGTAGTTCCCAGTATTTCAATATATAAGAAATCTTATATTTGTACTTTAAGAGTGCTTTACTGATAGAAATGGTTTCTCAAGAAGCATTGAGTCTGATCATAATGAAATCATATACCAAATCTTAATGCAAAACTTAATGTTGCAAAGTCTTCATTCTCCAAAGCCATAAAAAGGTACATTTAAAACCACTATTAAGTCTATTTTATACATCAATAAAGTGGGCTAGATAATGAAATTCAGTAAAAATCATTACTTGCTTCCATTAATGCTGGTTTGTTAGTGGGAGAAATGTGGTTTTATTTTGCCATTGGAGAAGGTGCATAGAAATTAAAGATTTAACAAATTGGGTGGATAACATTTTTCCCCAAACACAATTTCTAACTTTGAACTCAGGTCTCCTTTTGTTCAGTTTCCATGAATAGAAGCTTGGTCTGCATGCTGGTCAAGGTGTGGGGCATGGAGATGAGTGGACTCTTACCTTTTTTCACAAACCCATTGCCAGGGGTGTGAATGGTCTTTTCATTTATTTTAATTCCATGGAATTTATTCACATCTGGGTTCCAGTGGGTGGGATTTATTTTTAAACAAGGGAGTAGCTTATCTTGAGATAAAATTCATGTCCCATAATATTCAATTTTAAAATGAAGAATTATAGAATTTGGTGCTTTTACATACATTTTTGGTGTTGTACAACTGTTACTCCTACTTGAAAATACTTTTAATATCTATAAAAGAACTATAAATGTTTTGTGAACACTCATGTCTGTCTTGTTTTCTGACCACTGGCCACAACAAACCTATTTTTCGGTCTTTCTATAGATCTCTACTTTGTATAATTCATACAAAAATATGTCATTTTTATGAATGGTTTAATTACTTAATATAATATTTTCATCAAGGTATCAGTACTTTATTCCTTTCCTTTAGACAAAAATCCATCTCTTTGTATAAATAAAACTATTTTGTTTATCCATTCATGAATTCGTGGATATTGGGGTGATTTTCACTTCATAATGACTAGAAATAATGCTTCTACTTATGCAGAATGATTCACACTGTTTCTTTCTGGCATAGGTTTTCATTTATTAGTTATATTAGTGGGCTTTTGGCATCATATGGCCATAGTATATTTAATACATTGAAGAACAATCAGACATTTTTAAATGGCGCAGTCATATTAGACTACATTATCAATGTAGGAGAATTTTGAATAGTCTGCATATCTATAAACTTTTAAAATTCCATAATCCTTTACTTTTATCCATTTAAGTGTAAATGAATAGACTTTGTTGAGGTTTGGGGTTAGGTATAGATGTCTCTAATAAGTAATGATGCTGAACATGTTTACATATGCTTGCTGGTTTTTTCATGTTTTTTAGAGGAATATTTATTCAAGTCTGTGTCCAATTATTTTAAAGTCTGCAGCCATTTCACTTTTATTGCAGTAAGATCATTTAACATGAGATCTGTTTTCTTAATAAATTTTTACTCACAGTACTGTGTTATTCATAAGAAATATAGCTTTGCTTTATAGATATCTCAATTGACCTTGTGTGATTTGGTGGGCCCTCAACTTCCTGTGAAAGACTTTCAAACTGTTCTGTAAATTTACTACTACTATTTCCCTGACAGTGCATAAAGGAGTTGATTTTAAGAAGTCCCCTAAAGTAAGCCTGCTTATGCACAATTTGGAGACTTATCTCTCTACCTATCCCTGAGGAAACTCTTAACTGCTTAGATTTATGCATGTTTTATTTGGTTATATTTGTGAAGTATTTGAATGGATTTTTGAAGATCTACAATTGCTTTTGTAGTGCAGTCAGGTGGTATATTTTCTTCACTTCTAGTTTACTAGAAATGGCTTTGATTTATGTAGCTGATATAAAACCACTTTGAAGTTAGCATATACAGAAGTGAGTATATAAAGCTAATAGTCAAAATCATCTGCTGAAGGCTGTTTCTTTTTCAGTGTTAGGAGCCTGTCAAGTTGAGGAGGCAATGAAAATACAAGTTTTGCACAATTCAACTTCAGTTCTTTCCTGAGAAGAGAGCTAAGGTTATGTCTAGTGAATTTTCTTAGATATTAAAGTTTAGAACTAAAATGTTGGAATTAGTATGCATTTAGAAAAATCATTTAAATTAGAAACTATATGTTTTCTATTATTCAGCATGGGTACTAATTGCCTTAACAAAAAGATACATAGAGAGAAATAAAGGAAAATAATCTTATGAATTGATTATCTTCTCATATAAATTGTATAAAGCACTTCAACTTTTTAAATTCATATTGAAAATTCTAGGTCAGATTTCCACTGCTGCTCCAAAATGCCTAAGCTAAAATCAAATTAATGAGGAAAGGTTTGTTCTGGCCCATGTTTTGTGAAGTTTTAGCATGTGGAATCTTGGTCCCATTGCCTCTGGTGATGGCCAAAGAGTGTCTCCTGACAGACATGTGCCTCAGAGGCGATCTGCTCACCTCACAGCAGCTGGGAAACACAGATGCAGGGACTCAGCACCTCAAAGGCCTTCAATGACACCTTCCCAGTGCCTTCTGCAAGCAGGCCATGTCTGGTAAAGGCTCTACACCCTTCCTATAGCAATGCAGATGGGCAACAGTGCCCTTGGGGACTTTCAAGATTTAAATCTACAATTTAATGCATAATATTTTATTTTTTTGTTTCTTAATGTTTTCTATTATTCAGTAATGTAAGGTTCAACAATGATTGCCATCTAAAAATGAATATTTTGAACTATTTGCCATATAATATTAAAAGCAGTTAATTGTGGCTTTTCAACTATTCAAATTTTATTAGACCATAGCACATATTATTCTGTCACTAATGCTATTGGTATATCTAGCCAATGATACATTTATGTACCAGTTTTGTAAATAAAGTATTTCCCAATATTTAAGGAAATATTTTCTTGTCTTTCTTTATGTTTTTTTCATAATTTTATTGAGAAACAAATAGCAATGAGGCAGTTTCAAACCAAATTGGCAGAACAGTTTCAATAATTAACACATTGCATACATTCTTCCTAGTGGTTAATTGTACAAGATGCGGAAATGATATCCTATTTACAAACACTATTGGAACAAATCCCTCTATTCATTAGGAGAATGTAACTATATATCTATCTTAACCATTTTGAGTACACAGATACAAAATTGATATTCATATGTGTCCCCTTTTTTTGTTAAGTTCCGTTATTTGAATATTATAGGTGTGTTGACTCAGTAAAATATTCTAAAAGAGTCCAGTA